>JAODUG010015246.1:0-23506 GCA_027564795.1 Aphredoderus sayanus | reverse complement strand
ACTCTGGGGAAGTAGATCAGGCTACATAAGACTGTCCAAACACGAACACACACATACACACACACACACACACACACTGAGGTAATTTCCACATTGCAATGAGAGCAAATTTACTTTACTCTTTGTCCCTGAACTCTACTCCCATCCTTATAATCTTTTTTATCCCTCGATCTCACTTCCACATTCAGTTATTCTTCATCCCCATCTCTGCCTGCAGAGATGTATACTGTAGTTTATTTATTTCAGAGCACTCAATAGAATAGGCTATAGAATTCCAATCTCCAAGTGCTTGAATGTAACTGTCATACTGTAAGAACAGCTTTACCTTGATTATCGTTCAGGAACATACAGTATTGTTAAGGCTTTTTACCCTATTCTTGTACTATTTTTGTGTGTTCTGACAGTAAGAAGGTTTAGTGTAAAGGGCCTTTTCCTTTTGACGGTATGCATATGTATGCATATAATAATAGAATTATTATAAAAAGTGAACTTTCTAATTACGCTAAACTCTACGTGACAGTGGGCAGACTAGTTTGCCTGGTAGGCAAAAGTGATATCCACAAAATGTGTTTTTAGTCATATTCTTCAATTGAGCAATTACTGGTGCAATGTGAGACCAACACAAGCATAATCAGTCGCCGTTCAAAGAGGAAACGCTACTGTCCGCTAACATTTGCCACACTTTATCCACACCTCCCTGCTCCCCCCAGGCCTTACCCATCAGGTACGCCACTATCTTGCACATGGCGGCTCCGAATATAAAGTTCTTGAGGATGCTGGGGATGAGGTTGAAGGGCATGCAGAAGACCGCCATCATCAGGTCGCTGACGGCCAGCGACAGCAGGAAGGTGTTGGTGACGGTGCGCATGCGCTTGTTGACCGCCAGCACCACGATGATCAGCAGGTTGCCAAAGACACTCAGCAGGAAGATGAGAGAGTAGAGCAGGATCCGCAGGGTGGGGTCCTTGTCTGTCTCAGGGCAGCACAGGGGGAGAGACACCAAACAGTTACATTGGACAGGTGTGCAGTTCCGCTGTACAGGCGCGCGATGGAACCAAGACACTTCACCGAATGTGCTACTGCCTGTGCGATGGGGTCGCTGTCCTCCTTTCTGCGCTAGGAATGCTTCCTGAAGCATGTTGCTCACTCGTCTGGCTGCGAGTCGAGCAATTAGACTCGCACGCACGAACACGCACCCACCACCCAGGGGGTGTTGTTTTGTTTGTTTGTTAGCTTGTGAAATATGTCCTTTGAGACTGTAATGTGATTAAGGGCTGTGCAAATAACATTTACTTGACTTGACTTGACCACACGGGCACATGAATTTACAGATTTCTCTCACATCACACACACAGCAACCTGAACTTAACACGTTAGAGAGAATTAGACATTGCAGAAATGAAAAAACATTTAATGAAGCATACCAAATTGCTTATTTGCAGTAAAGTATGTGCACGCATACATATGGTTGGAATACATTGGGGAGTGACCAATACCAAATATATCCCACCCCCTTGCTCTTCTCCTCCTTAATTATCTCGCTGCATAATAAAATATTCTACACCAGCCTAATCGAAGCCAATTAGCTTTCCCTGCAGTGCTCACTGGCTGTGCAGAGAATGAAGTCCCTGAACACAGTTGCCAGATTTGTCAGGCCGGCATTTACAATAACTGCTCCTGCCAGTCATATGGAGAGAACAGGCAATACTCGATCACTTAGCTTACCAATGCAGAACCAGTACTGGCTAGTATTGTAGAGGCCTGGGATTCTGGGAGCCTGGGAAGTATAATATTCTCATCGTCCAGTGACTCAATGCATGGATTTATGCAGAAAACATGAGCATATGGCGCACAGCTGTTCAGTTTTCTCAAAATGAATAGGAATACAATATACACAAATATACTGGGTGAGTTTGCAGAAATGTTTCATATACAAAAGATCTATGTGATCACACTAAGCACCAGCATCTCAGACCATACTGTATGGTAGCCATGGCCACATGTACTATCCATGTTAGTGCAAGTGTGTGTGCGTATGGCCCAGAAAATATTAGATTTAGTCTGGGATTTTGGTGCTCTAGTAGGACATCTAGCGGAAGAAAGGCTTAAATAGGCACTTAAAAGGTGTTTTCGGGAATGCCCTTGTGGTTCAGGTATGTCTCTAGATAGTATCTAGTGGCATAAAATGTCATATACTCTACTGTATAGCCACAACAGAAGCTGAATGACCCTCTGATGATAGTACTGATGTCCTTGGCATGTGTATTTAAAAGTAAATGTTCTTTAAAGGCAGGACTAGTCAAACTCGAGTATGCTTGCTAAATTCGACCTCCAATATAAACAAACTCCCTTAGAAGCTCCCCCCACACATTGAAACATATTGTGAAGCTGAGGGCATTGTTGTTGTGAGTGGTGTTGGCCACTTTGTTTGTGTTCCTATTTACAGAGCCAGAGCTGTGTGGAAGTACAGCATTCATTTTTCAGCAGGCACAGAGAATGGTATGAGAGCAACATGTGAGGAGATATTCTGTGAATTTGACAAAAAGTGTATCTACAATATCTAGACTGCAATAGTGATACCTTTAGGTTAATTACCCAACAGCAGCATTGATAAGAAGGGAATATATTTTCGTGACCTATGAGGTATTGATAATAATAATAATAATAATAATAATAATAATATGTATTATTTTTGTCTATTGACCTTTAGGTACAAGACAACTCAAATGAAAATATTAAAATAATATCATATGAGAAAGATAGCATGGACAAAAACGTTTTTCCACTGCAGTATGTGACCATGTAGTATCCTCACATATACTCAAATATATTCAAAAAGATATAGACCATGTGTTGAATAAATGCCATACCAATAAATGTATGCAACATGTTAAAATTTGCAAGGCAATAAATATACAGCAACTTACATGACACTATGAAACACTATGCCCCTAGTGGAAAGTGGCACACATTACACATGGGAAATACTAGTGTATGCAGAAAGCAGGAGCAAGAGAGAGAGAGAGAACTTGAAGACATTGATGATGGCAAACAGAATGTTCTCAGTGCAGTTCAAATTCAAGTAAGCAAACTCTAGTACAACATTCATCCTCTTAACAGAATCAGAACAGCTGCTCAGCTTGTTATTATTAATTACGTACCAGCTGTGAATAGCTCATGGGCAGAGGCATTGTAAGGAACACTATATTCCCTTCAAAAAGCAAACTAAATTGTGTATGGAAATTTTAGACTTCCAGAGAGTTAATGATGAGTGTGGGTGATATCATGAATAGTTTAGCTTTCACCTATTTTATTTCTGATATAGATCAGAATACAGTATATACTGGATACATGTCTCTCTAACATATGCGCACACACTCAAACACAATCTGATTCTGTCCATCCCAGTTGATTCCAGTGTCGATGAGGAAGAGGCAGTTAACTACTCTTGTCTATGCAATATATGGGTAAATGTCAGAGCTACAGGTAAACCAGCACAGTAAATGTCATATCGGCTGTGCCAACATGCATCCATGACCAGTTGATCAAGTACCTGACAGACCACATTTGGCCAATAATGCTACTCTACATGGGAGAATTTGAAATGCTTTCACTGTAAATACAAACCAAACTCCTCCTCCGCATCACAGTTAAACACCTCAGTTCCGAGCTCACAGGAGGCAAAAGTTTTTTACAGAGTGTGAGGGTTGGGAAGCAGATGGTGTTCCACAAACAAGCAAGCATTAGAGACACAATATACAGCTTGCAGTATTCATAAAGAAACCGGAACCTCGTCTCCTCTAAGGAATACAAAATAAAAACCTGGATTCCTGATTAATTATACACTAACAGCACAAGCATATTGAGATAAATATTTTTATTGATTCAATAATGGCACATGGGCAGTATCCACCGGTGACAGACATAAGTCATGTGATGACTAAATGTACCGAGTGTACTTTTATTGTAATGGGAACACTGCTGAGCTAAATGATCATCTGAATGCAGCACAACTTGTGCATGCTCTGTAAATCAGGGTAACTGATGGAATAAAGAGACGGAAAAGACAGAGATGAAAAACAGAGGAGGGAGGGTGGAGGAGGGGGAGTGTCTCAGGACAACCGCAGATAGGGTAGGTATGTGATGAATTGTTAGGCTGACTGGCTGACAACAGCCGAGCAGGGCTCCAAACAGCCTGCCTCATTTCTCTGTTTGCAGCATGTGGGCGGTCCAGATACAATACCTTTGCAGAGTAAATACTGGCTAAAAAAGATGGGAAATAGAATTCCATAACACTACAGTGTAAGTGTCAAAATGTGAGAGGGGCCAAGCAGGGATAATAAGGAAATAATTCATACTAAGTACAACAAAAAAAATACTTAAAAGTCATATACATTTCATGACATGGTCTATGGTTTAACCTCCAGCTAGCTATAAGCACTCTTTCCTTACAATGTGATATAAATACAACAGATACTCTAGTCACCTGTACTATATGTAGGTGGCACATACTGTGACCATGTGCACAAGTATGACTCACGCCATTCAGAATTGCCTGCATATTCTCCTAGTGGCAGTCATTAAAGGGATACCGGTAACTACAAATTGGTTACAATCCTCTTACAAAGTTACAAAGTCATATTTGTTACAACTGTTATAACTATTTTGGTAATTTTTCTAAAATAAAAAAAAATACCATTTGTCAAAAGGTTTAGTCAAGCAATGCCAATAATACGCTAAAAGTGTAAATGTGCAATGCAATTATTTGTCTATCCCTTTATACATTGCATTTATTAAGACACCGTCCCCACAACCCAGATTTTCCCTTTAATATATTTGTTTATTTATTGACCTTTAATATTCTCAATAGGTCGGCTGTACTGTGCCACAATGTCTTTCATAAAAATTAATATGTTGTTGAAAAATGTAAAATAAATGACAGCATAGCATATTAGTTATCACAATATCAGTATTGTGATACCTGATAACTGTGATAACAACACTTACTTATTTTATTTTGTTGAATTATTTTTTTTGGTGCAATTAATCATTGCCCTATTATAGTTGGTATACCAAAATTAAGTAGCATATATATTATGTATTAGTTAATTAATAGTGTTAATGAACTGGTGGCACACTGTGTAAAAGCTGTTTTGAAATGTAATGTTACATTAAGTTAACGTGTTAACAGTTAGAACCATGAATAAAATCTGGAGCATGAATTTGGTTCATCCATCGCAATTCTAACAAAAAATCGATCGTTTAGAATATGGTGCTTAGAAGTTTCCACATACAGTACAGTAGGCTATACATGCTATTTTTATTTAAATATAAATTTAAAAAACAAATACTCAATGAGAACTGTTTTTCTTCTTAAAATTAATAAAGATTCTTAAGTTACTATAGCTATAGGCTACTCACGTTTCTGCTGTGGGGACATATGTGTGATAGTATCGGCATATGTGACGTTTGTGGGCTCAAAGCTGCCGTTATCGTCTCCATACAGTAGGGCGCCATTGTCGTAGCCCACAGATGTTTCATTCAGCGAGTAGAAATCCATTTCGGTGGAAAAGCTACTAGAAGGTCAAAACAAGTATTCTATAACTTAGGATACAGCTTCATCTGAGTTGAGCATAGACGATGCTATAACATAGCGGTGCATTGCATGCATTGCATAGCCTTCACAGGTGGCTGCGGCGCACGCCTTTAACAACTTTAACAAAAATAAAAATAAACATACATTAAAGATGTCCCTTGTTTAACTTTAGAAATGTTTCTAGATGATCTTGCTTCCGGAGAGAAATCGAACGACTTTGCTTGCGCACGCCAGCAGAAGGTCTGTTGGCGCATGGAGTGGGCGCGGTGATGTTGTGGATCAATCTTGCTGGGGAGGGGATAGTTCTTGCTGGGGAGGGGAGTGGCGGGTTGGGGCGGTCAAGGGTCCGCTTGCGGACTCATTCGGTCTGCTGTGATGGGCACCCACCGTTATGGTCATTTCGACGTAGCCTTCACAGCACTGACGTCCTCAGCTGGCGTAACAACATTCACGATGTTTTGTGAGGATGAGGTCGAGGATGCATTGGAATGAACACCTCTCATCCGACAGATATTGTAAACAAATTCGCAGCCGGGTGATTTACAGAATGTTCAAGCAATGTATATGTCTTTATTCACTTTCACATTGCCAAGTAGGCTACCTGGCTGGTGCGCATTGATATTGAAGTCACCTCACTCAGGCATTTGAGGCTGCAGTCGTTCTGCTAAATCTTGCTCAACACATCATCGGCTTGTTAAGTGCTTTTCAACAAAGTGTAGCGTGTTCCACGCCACCTGTTTTTATCACAGCTGGAACATGTCCCTGCTTGTTCAGGCGTGTTATTGCTTGGAGAGTGGTGACCGTTTGCTTGGCCGACTGCTCAAATATTACCCGAGGAGAGAAAATAAAGTTAATTTCGACAGGACCAGCTAGGACTAGTGTTTTTCCTGGTCTAATTACGCTACACCTGGCTAAAGCAGACTATGTACTAACAATTTCCCAGCGCTAAACAGGCCGTGTAAGGATGCCAGTAACGATAAAGGGCTTTAGACGTGCTCAATTCTGAAAAAAGTAATAACAACCTGGCAACCTAGAGTGACGAGATGATTACTGTTGTTTCACATGCTGGAGATAAAAAGCTCTGACCTGGCACAATCAAATCGCATATTTCTGAACTTGACACAGACTAGATTTTAAGGCTGCGTATCAGAAAAGAAATACAGAAAGAGGAAACAAATTAAAACAATATCGCAACAGGGACTTTCAGGCGCCCGTGGCAGGTAGCGTCAATGAAGTTCCCGTATTTCCATCAAACCGGTGAAAGGCTGTAATGGATAGTGAAATGCATCAGTGAGGTCGAGCAGAAGAGGATCTCTGTCTCCTTCCACAGCCCAGGCTCCAAAGCCCTTGGAGACAGACTGTGCAAACATGGTTACAGTGGATTTGTGACCAGGGGGAAGGCAGGAGGTTCAGGGGGTTGGGGTCAGGCTGGGGGGGGTTCAGCTCAACCTACAAATCTATCTATATAAGGAACATATGCCCCATAGGGAAACGCATATTCTGCAATATGATCGTGATCAAGATACTGTACTAACTCTCCACAGTTATGCTTCTGTTCTCAATTGGCAGCAGGGCCTTCCAGAGTTTGGAATGGTATGTGAATCTGAAGAAGCAACACACACACACACACGCACGCACACACACAAAACACACACACACACCCATATACACATTTGCATGCAAACACGCTGTACACAAAATCTTATTGAGTTATTCAGTTACTAAACTATAACCAAATTAGCCTACACAGATTACGCATATTGCACCACACATATGATTTGTCTTGATCATGTCAGCCACATTTGTGGAGTCCTCGAGCAGCAGTGCTCTCATCTACGCAGACACTTTAGCCCTCGACCTATTTATACAGAGTGACAGGTAATGTCTTTGTAATAACATGAGATGGCAGTGCTGCTTGGCAAAGCACCTGTCAGAGCCACAGATCATTCTAACAGACTCATACAGTCATACAGACATAGACATTATGTTGACCATTAAATGTTGCCATACACTACATTCACTTAGCACTATTGTCACCCAGGCTCCCTAACAAAAAGGGTGGCCCATAACATAAAGCCTCTGGCTCCTAAATACCCAGTATGTATGTAAATACCTTTACATACATCTTTAGGTATATAAATACGCCATACAGTATGCACAATAATGTGAAAATATGTCCAATTGTATTTAGAGTGACAGGCACTGTATTCATGCATTTGGAACATCCAATTAGGACTACTGTGCTGTAATGTGCTTACTACTGAATCTAATGAACTGGCTTACATACTGTCTGCACGTCATATTAGATTCAGCATCCATTATACCCACGCCATCACCAAAAAAGCTCCTCTCTTTTTGGTCTCTTTCCAAGGTTTCTTTAGAGGATGCCATTGATTTCTAGTAGCAGTAGTTTGAAACTGTACTGTACAAGTGTTAGAAATACAATGAACTTGATAATATCGTATCCAATAATTGCCTTACAGTAAATTATCTGAATTATAATGCAGTGGGCCAAGCTCAGAAGAGTATAGCAGTAAGACTACACATTATACAATCAACTGGCCTTGTGTGCCTTCACCTACAGTAGGATTCATTGCCTTTTGAGCTTTTGGTCTGATTAGCTTTGGTTACTTTTAGTCATCTTTGTTGCTCCTTCCCCAGATTACATTGCGCAGTTGAATCTTATCAAACCAAAGGGCTCTCCTACAGATAGGAGTCACACAGCTCCCATAAAATATGGTTCACCAGGGGGATTTCACCCACAATGATCAGACTTGCTATAGTCACAATAAACCTTGTTTGTCACAATGAACAGACTAACTAAACCTAACTAAACAAATACTAAAATATGATATATGTTTACATATTTGCAAACATATAAAGTTGAGTTGTTATTTGCTTCTTAGGATTGCGTGAACAAGATAATAATTATCTCTGATCCCTATAAACTCTGAGAACGTTCTAAATATTTAACTATTTAGCATTGAATCTTCTATTCAGTGCTAAAAGGAGTAGCTCCAGTCTTTTAATGATCTCAAGGTCCTAATTAAGTATACCAAATAATATAGCACCACCCAAGATCACAATCACAGGGTTTTATTTTCCCATATTTGACATCTGATAATAACTGCCTACATTTGACCACATCAAATTACTTCTTCTTTCTTTCTTCTTCTTTTCACTTCACTTTTTAAAGGACAGATTTTATGGCACTGCGTTACTAAAAGGAATACCTGCTACAAGACAAATTAAATAACTCAGCCTTTAAGCCCACCTTTGCCCTGTCAAAGTCCCTGAGAGAGAGTGTGGGGGGTGGGGAGGTGGCAGGGGGAAGGTGGCAAGCAGAGGGAAGGAAAACGAGTAGGACAGGTTGACGGGTAAAACAGGTGTTAGCAACTAAGCATTGATAGGTGGCTTATCCTTTAGCCTGGGACAGAGAGCAGAGAAGAGCTGGTGAGTGAATACACTAATGGCCTACATTCAAACACAGTTATTGTCTATTGTCAATTACGTCAAAGATATGAAGTAAATACAATGTATATTTTCATAATTTTAGCATTTTCATGTATATCCTGAACCTTATACACTTACGTAGCAGAATTTGTGTAGCTTTGGATTTATTCAACTACTGATACATTAGTACATCTGAATAATATGATCTAACTTCTGCAAGAATGCCAGTTACATTACAATTACGTGGATTGTAAATAGTTTAATGTATATTCATAATCAAAAGTATGCATTTGAATTTGATAAACTGATATAACTTTATATTTATATATTTATATATACAACATTCTTCCTTGTGGGCATTTATACCAATACCAAAACCAAATGCCCGATAGCAAAACACACCCGACCACACCTATCAACATTCTTTGCATCATTCCCTATTATGTAGATTCTGCTATATGGGGTCTATATTGACATTCTTTAATAAGAACTCAAAGTTCAGCTGTTCTTATTAAATGACGATCTTTGGCACCTTGTTCTGTTGTTAACCATTAACTGTCACTGGAAGGCTTGCAAAAAGGATTAACCTTTTTTCTGGAGATATCAGCACTTCACAGGGTCCTTGGGGTGAGGCCTTGAAATCAGTATGCTCAGGCAAATGGCGACAGACAGTTTCAGGGAGAGAGGATTTAAAGATCCCCCATTCACATTAGCTGTCCCTTTTCTGAGGCGTCAGAAATACCATCACTCTAACTTATGTGCAACCAAGGTTGCTGTTGCCCACTGTTAACAACCCACCAGGTACTGTATTACTGTATGTGTGTCTATCTTCGCTACTGTGTGTTAGGACATGGCTGGGTACAAACCTAAGGTCATATCCCTGACCAAATGCCCGGGTCAGGGATTTGGCTTCTTCCTGAGGCTGGAGCATGGAGAGGAGGGCCACCTGATTCGTTGCTTGGAAATGGGGGGTCCCGCTGAGCTGGCTGGCCTGAAGGATGGAGAACGCATTATACGAGTCAACACCAAATTTGTGGATGATATTTCCCATTCGCAGGTAAACAGGGAGTTAAATGTACATTATAACATTACGTAGTTATGTCACTCCAATCAAAACGCATACCCTGTCTAACTGATTGTTTTAAAGATAACTGTGCATGTGGGTGTATTGGGGCAGGGGTAGGTCATGTGTTTTAGAGGTGCTCTAGACAGACCTGTCTCACATCACTCAGGTGTGACGATGGGGCATGCAGTTTTAGAGTTTCACAGGACCACAGAGGTATGGCGAAAACACCTTTAAAGTGGCTCTATTGACACTAGATGTCATAATGTAGCGGACCAGCATCTTAGACCAAAACAAATGCCTCGTGGGCCACACACACACACACACACACACACGCACACTAACATGCATGTGCGACCAGCCCGGATATTTAAAAAAATAAGAGAGGAGCTCGTATTACAATGCACACAGAGGGTCATTCTCTGCTTAGGATGCCATTACTCCACTATATCTTTATATAGAAAATAGTTGTTTGCTGCTATATTAATGTTTCAAACCTCGTATCACCTTTATTGAACAACATTAGAGGATATGTGAACTTACATCTACATATGCAGGTGGTGGAGCTGATAAGAGACAGTGGAGCGTCAGTCACCTTACATGTAATGGATCCAGCCTCCTACAAGCAGGCCAAGGCTGATGGAGTAGACCTGTCTGGTGGGACACCAGTGGCCAATGGAGTAGCCGGACCAACACCCAAACCCAAGCTCTGCTACCTGGTCAAGTCCCCTGCAGGCTATGGATTTTCCCTGCGCTCAGTCAAAGGTGAATGCTGGAGACAGCCAGGGCGTGACACAGGTCACAAGTATCTTGACCCTGAAGTCAGATTTTTTCAGTCGATACTCCACTCTGTAGCTGTATGTTATCTATCTTATCTTTCCTGATATAAAGCACTTTCAGGTGCCTTGTGTATGAAAGGTGCTCCACAAATAGAGGTGCCTTGCCTTGATTCAGCTCTGGTTGTGCTGTGATGTCCTCCTCCAGGTGAGGAGGGCTTGTTCATGACACAGGTGACCCAGGGCGGGGTGGCCGGAGAGGCCGGCGTCAGCGCCAACGACCGCCTGCTGGAGATCAACGGGGAGTGCGTTGAGCACTCCACACATGACGAAGTGGTGAAGATGATCAAGGCAGCGGGTGGCAGCGTCATGTTTCTATTGGCTGATGAAGAAACATGCAGGTACTACCAGGGCAGACGTATCCAGATGGGGGCGGGGCTTGCCACAGTGAAGCACCTCCCACACAAACCACGCGTCGCTGACTTGACCAAAGGATCGGACGGCTACGGTTTCTTCCTCAAAGAGGAGGCCCAAAAGACAGGCATGTCTATGACCTATAGTACTGGATAGGTGCATGCAATATTTACATGTGTTGACAGTGCGTTATTTTCAACCACCAGGCCACTATATTAGGGACATAGACAGCAGGAGTCCCGCAGAGAGGGCGGGCCTGAGAGATATGGACAGACTGGTGGCTGTGGACGGACACTGTGTGGACGGCTACACCCATGAGGAGGTGGTGGAAAAAATCAGACAAAGTGGCAACAACTGCTGTCTCCTGGTGGTGGATGAAGAAACTGACAATATGTACAGGAAGGTGGGTGAGCAGAAGCGCTGATGCCAGCTTTAAAGGTGGCGTCAGGGACGCTGGAGGAAGATTGTTGATATTTGAACGCTATCAAAAGATAAACACCTCTTCCTCAGAAGCTCCAATCTGCTCCATTGTGTTTGTGTCCCCTTTTACACAGCCAGGGCTGTGTTGAAACACCCAGACAGGGAAGCTAATGGACCTTGAGTAGATATACACAAAAAGTGTCCTATCTTAAAATCGCTGACTCTACCTTTAAACCCACAATTATTTTTATGTATTACTGTAGATGTCTTCTCTGGTTAAAGTTGGGCGGATATATGCTCGTTTGTTAAGGCCAGAACATTGAATACACTCAACTAAATCAGAAAGTAGTTGTCAGTTGATATGGGTAGGTTTTGTACATGCTCAGACAGTGTTGAGGAGAGTAAGTCAAAACACCTGTGTGCTTGTGTGTGTGTGTGTCTCTGTGTGTGCGTGAGCGCTTGTGTGTGTGCATCTGTACCTGTGGCTTGAACAGAGACTGCAGAGATAACTCCATAACTTCTGCTATAACTCTGCTATATATCTGCTATATAAACTGCGATAATATCCTGTTCTCTACAGGGTGGAGTATCGCCTATGCTCTTCTTGGAGGAGAAGATGAGTTCAACAGCTCCGCCCAGTTACAAAGAGGCCCTCCATTTGCCCATGCCTTCTAAATCAGCCAGACTTGATAAGGAGGGGGAGGAAGACCTTAAGCCTAAACTGTGTAAGATGGTGAAGACTGCAGCTGGCTATGGTTTCCACCTCAACGGTATCCAGGGAGTGTGGGGCCAGTACATCAAAGAGGTAAAGAGAGAAAAACACATTACTGAAGTAAGAGTTCTGTTGAAGCACATTACAATTGCATGTACTCCAACATGTAACAACATGTAAAAGGTCAGATATACGCGCGCGTCTCCACTGCCCCCAGGTGGTGAAGGGCGGCGCTGCAGACAAGGCAGGCCTGGAGGACGATGACATAGTGGTGGAGGTGAACAGCGTCAATGTGGAGAAGAGAACCCACGAGCAGGTGGTGGCCCTTATACAGAGCAGCGGCAGCACCCTGGAGCTCCTGGTGGCCTCCAGGAATGTCTACGAGCGACTCACCGCCAAAGGAGTGGCTATAACACCCCTGCTCCTCAGGCAGACCTCCTCTGTGCAGGTCCACACACCAGCCACCCTGGAGGCCGTCGCCAAGGAGGAGAGACAGGAGGAGGCTGAGGAGGAGGCCAAGACAGAAGCTACTGCCGCGCCAGCGCGAGAGAGGGTGAGTGGCAATTTGTTGACTTATCACCAATAATAAGTCAATATTAAATGTAAAACATTTATATATATTTTGTATTTATTTTTATTTTATAGACTTTTTCATGTCATACTAATTTAACTCTCTAGGATTTAGCAAGAGTAATGATTACTTTTAAATAATTATTTGTTATCCTGTCTTAGACCCCTTCTGTGTCATCAGCCTCATCTAATGAAAGTGTAGATGAGAGACTCTAAAGTGCCAGAAGAGCCTGCCGTATGGATTGTGTTGCTTACATATTCCTTTCTTCAGGCCATGCACACCACAGCAATCAAAAATAGACAAGAAAATAAAATGTTAGTTCACTAAACCATCTAGTTGTAGTAAGATACATCAATTGTATTATATAGCACAGAACAAAATACTTATTTTCTTATATTCTCTATTTCTAGGATGGAATTATCACCAAAATTAATATATACATATTTATTGATGTGCCTGTGCAATGAACAGAATGCAACTGCTTTCTCAGTTAAAAAACAAATCCCTTACCCTTACATAACTACCAATCCACTTGGACATTAGAACATTAATGGTATTTGTGAAAATAACTGCTGTCATTCTGTAATGTTTGTAGAATTCTGGGACCAAAGTAGAAATAAAGAAGCTTATGCTATCAAAATTATATTTGTTTATTGTGCATCAGTCCATCTTTGTTCTCCATTCTATGCATACTCTCGTGCTTGTGTACACATTGCTATGGGTTTGGTCATTATTATGTAAAGCCTATTGTATACTGCAGCAGGAAATGAGCTAAAAGCTAAATCTAGTGCAAAGTACATCCTCTCTTTCATTGTGGCTGGTGTATTTATACACACATCAGAATAAACATAATAACAGTTATCCCAGCATTGACACAGAATGTTATAAGCAGGTCACATTTGATTTATTCCACAGTGTTCTCCCTAGTGTACAAACACTGCCAGCATTAACTTCAATGCTGGAAGAGACCCAATGCTATTACAGCCAAATCATAATGTATATTAGAGAAGAGTAGTTATTCAGTATACAGGCTTTTATCAGGCTTTTATCATCTCTGCCTATGGACTTAGAGCATTCGATCTTCATTTTGTTAACATTTATGAATGACCAAATGCAGAATTGGTCTTAGGAGATCTATCAACTAACAACATCATTTTTGAAGTTGTATTTTATCCAAAAGAGAATTACATTTTAATAACAGCACAATTTGCTCAGTTAACATTTAAGTAAAACAATCAATTCAGGAAGTCCAACTGCTCCCACAAGCACAGTTGTCGACACAGTGGCCAATCCCAAGTGCCGGACAGTCAGTCATTCCTGATTCAGGAAGTAAAAGGCAACATAAAGACAAACCAGAGAAGTATTTCTCCCGATCTAGAGTCCCACACCCCAGGGTAAGTCAGGGTTCCCGTCCAAACTTGAGGGTCAGAGGTTCATGTGCTTCTCTGGCGCCTGCTTGTGAGCCAGGTACAGGAAGAGGATGCTGGACAGGGCACTGACCAGGAAGATGACGTCAAACCAGCGGTGGTAGAAGTTGAACTGCAGCTCCCCCAGAACCTCCGTCACAATGGAGCGATATTCCAGAGGCATGCTCATACGCATCAGCAGCACCGAAGACACAAAATACATGCCCTGGTAGACAGAGACAGCGAGAGGTGACTTCTCATGTAGCCCAATACCTTATCTGCTGCATTAATCATGTGTACACACTCACCATGATTTGAGCAAGGACAAGCACAATAACATTGGAGGACTTGCTGCTTGATATAGCACAGAAGAACTGGACGCAATACAGAAATTAGAAAAATATATTATGGAGGTGGAAAAAAAAAAATCACCCATGATTACAAATAATAATAATAATAATAATAATAATAATAATAAAAACATATCTAGTGAGGACCCCTGCAGGTTCCTATGAGGTGGTTTCACCTTAGTGAGGGTGATGAGGAGGCCTCGAATGGAGGTGACAATAATGATCCCCACAAGGATGAAGGAAATGTGTTGAGACCAAAACTTCACCTGAGGCAAAGAGAGATAGGAGGCACAGGGTAATGGGGGAGGAAATTAGATGTTGGAGAATGAGATGAGAAATTCTAATTTGCATACATTATTTATTCACTTTTATCAAATTAGTAGTGATTACGTTTTAGAGAAACAGGCGACTGTTCAGCTGCCCTTAAAATGGGCAATAACATTATGTTAGTGGTGGGAGATCTAAAATCATTCCCTACTGCCTATGTTAAAAATGTTAAACGGTGATCATGAACAGGTTTACTGCAGGGAGAGCAGGGAGTCATTTTAATGGACTGGGAATGATCGACTTCACAGAAGATTTGCTACCCAAACGAATATTTTCTATGTGTGTGTGTGCGTGCGTGTGCGTGTGACTGAGATAGTGAGTGAGTGAGTGAGTGAGTGAGTGAGTGACACAGAACGTACATCAAACTGAATGCCCAGATAGTTGACAGTGATCTCGATTCCCCTTGTTACAGGATCTGTCTTTCCAACTCGGTCAAAGACTATGTTTATTGTGGCCTAGAATAGGAAAACAAAGCAAGGCATTTATACAAGTTTCAAATTCTCTGTTAGTTTAAATCAACAAAGCAGTGTCCAGGTTTTAGTACCATTACCATGTGTGAGAAAAGGACAAGGGCAGAGCATTTATATGAGTACTATATGTACATATATGTGTATTGCAGATAGATTACATGTAGATAAAACAGAAACACTCACCATGAAAATTTTCCAGACACAATAAATGGAAAAGAAATACCCTAGGAAGTTGAAGTATTTTCCCTGGAATGTCTTTGAGTACTCGATACGTTCCTAAGATAAGGAGGGCGAGGGAAAATAAATACATACAAACAATGGACAATTTTAATACTAGTACCTTTTATTGTGTATACTGTGTGTGTGTGTGTGTGTGTGTGCGTGCATGCCTGCGTGCAAGCGTCACCTTGGTGGCCTGCAGGTCCACAGTCTCTAGGAAGAGTTGTCGACTCAACTCCTCGAGAGCATCCACCTCCTGCTGGATCAGAGTGAGGTCTGAGGAAAGGAGTCAAGGGCATTTCAACCACCCCAACAAAACACACAGAACACCACTTGTGCTCATATCTAATGTTTGGGACAAGGATACTCTCACTGCCTGTCGGTGAAGAGGTGACACTCTTGATCATCCCCCAGAATCCCGTCTGTTTGTTGTGGTCCTCCCCACGCTGGTACATCTGCCTTCGTGTCATGGCAATCCTACACCAACCAAATAATAATAATAATAATAATAATAATAATAATAATAATAATAAAAACATTATATATATATAGTACTTTTAAGTACTTTTAAGTTTTGCTTTAACTTAATTCTAACTGTACTGTATACAGTATACAACACTTAATAATGTTTACATAATTTCACACAGATAATTTCACACAGTTTAAACATTGTAAAATAGCTTTAGACAAAATCCTTACTCTATGATCTTACTGTAATATAATACTCTCATAGTGCTTGAGCCAAAATACTTTCACCGGAAGCCAATTTAATGCATTTGCCAACCAAAGTCAGCCTCCAGTGGAATTTCTGCAGTCGAATAGCACATTTTCTCACCGCTTCTTCTTGCTGACAATCATGTCAATTGTTTGGAGCAACCTCCTTTCCAGAGCAAGGATGTCACTGTCAGTCACATTTCTGGGGCAGCATGGAGCAAAAAACAGTGTAGCAGCTTGTATTTTAGTAGCATAAAAGATATGCATAGTAAATGTAGCAACATACCAGTATGAACAGGTGTCCATTGTTTAAAGCATAGTAGGTAGAGAGGCCAATCTCACCTAAGGAAGTATGACATATACGTGTAGGGACAGTTGACGGCACCAAATCCAGACAGCAGAGCCATGAGTGTGACCCCTATTACTCCAACCCGACTGATAAGCTGCTCAATAGACAGGATACCTAAAAGGAAAAATGCATGAAAATACCTCAAGTACTACTGTACATATGACATTTTAACACATTTATTTAACAAAAGGCAGCTTACAAAATCAACTTTCATCTTAGTCTTCACCATAGTAGCATGCTAACATTGTGTGTAATCAGAAATATTACTGCACAAAAAACAATTATATCACTTAAAGGTGGGTTCAGGGATAGTGGAGAAAGATCGTTGACATCTGAATTCGAGCCAAACAAAAACACCTCTCCCTGCGTGCTCCCTTAGAATCTTCACCCCACACATTGGACACACATTGGCAGGACTGGGATGGGAATTAGATTTTTATTTCAGCACGTCCAAAAATTGGCAGCTAGTGGACCGTGAGTTGATATTCGCTGAATTTGACAAAAAGTTTATTCACTTACAATCGCTGACTCCACCTTTAATTATCTCACTAAACTAGAAATTTTGTAGTGATGTCTGTTCACTGTCATTATATAGGGTGCATATTACTGACCATGTTTTGGACTGAGGATGGGAAATGGGTCCCCTAACTTCCAGAAGAAGTACATGAAGGTAAACCACACAACACAGGCAAAAAGTAACTTCTGTCTTTGCACTATATAGAGAAGGGGAAACAGCATGTGATACCCAGTGTGAAACCTCTTAACTACGTCATTAACCAAGCATTTGATATTGTCTACTGTATTGTTTTTATTTACTTACACAAACGTATGTTGCTGACGACAAAGTAGCCAATGTAGAAAGGCACCACAAAGATAAGAACCAGCAGTATCACATACAGATTAAACTTCCAGTGGAAATACCTGGAACTGTGGTAGAGATGGATTATATATGGACGACTACTACTTTAGCACAAACAATGGGTCTACACTCAGAAAGTACTTACCTACTGCTTAAGGCACCCAGAATCTCGAATATGATAAGCTCAAACATAGTACATGAGAAAGCAAAGGTGACAGAGAAAACCACCTGGACAACATACTGACGCACCTGTCAACAAGCATGAGTGTGTTAGTAATAACGATGATAATACACAAATAACGCTTTTCAGATACATTATCCTGGCTGTGCCAGTGGTTTATTAAGAATGACATTACACGTGCATTTAGAAATGGCGCGATATACCTCATAGTCTTTGAAAAGCTGTCGCATAAAGAACAGCCACCCAAATCCAAAGAACAGCACCTGCGTTCAGAGGAAGAGAAACAACTGTCAAGTGTCAACAAACCTAAACGCTTCGTTCTTTCTTACAATTGCTGTAAACAGATTAGCAATACTGTAACGTTACCTGTGAGGTGAACATTATCACCGAGTCCACGAGAAACGACATGGTGCTGTAGTCTGTCCTGTAGTAAACGACGAGTAAACTCTACTGTACTGGCAATTCAATGCACAAACATTGTCTGGTGTCACTTCATACTGGAATAACCAAACGAGAGACCATAACATAACACTATATATGATGTTATTCATTAAATTATACAGTAAAAAAAATTATAGTAAAAGTGTATCTGCGAAGATACAGATACAGTGTCACGTCATCAAAAAGCGCCCATCAACCCTAGTTCCGTCTTTTGATTTTACGTCATACTGTTACATTGCTGATATGTGTTTGTTTGGGTTGTAGTTGCAGCGATTTTATAAAAATAAAAAAAATCTGAATAGTATGTAATAATGTCCAACATTATTGTACAGCAATACTTACAATTAATTTGTATATATCCGGTCTGAAACAAGTTATTGCAGTACGCTACCACTACCATAATAACCCACAAGGGGGGAACAAAGTATTGTGATATTTTTTTGTATTTATATGACTAGCTAGGCCTATAAATTACAATGAAGTTTGTGAAATAACAATAATTCTATTGCAGAGATAATTCACCCGCCAATATGTATTGGGTTAATTTAAATAGCGACAAATTACCTTGCTGAAATCACATTATTTATTGTCCCATTTGTGTTTGTGATATTACACATTCATTAGAACCCCTGTTACAATAAAATGTACAGTATTGTGTGAAAGATCTGCGGTCTGCAGATTTTGCACATTTTGAAGTTACTGTGTGGCAAGTCACACGAAAATACATCACCAGTGAAATGCATAGTCATTTATCCCCAGAGGGCGGTAACATCCATTCAGTTAATCTACTGGACGTGAATCATTATAGAAATTGCATTTTTTGTGTGTAGAGTCACAAAATAATTTAATCGTTTTATTATTGAGAGTATGATTGAATTTAGGCAAATTCCAAAACCACATATGCACATATTATACAATTCTCACATAAATTACAAAAGAAAACACCATTGTCTGAAAAGAAATTAGAGGATATTTATTTTTTTTGCACTATTTCTTTCAGGCTTTCTTCTGGTCGCTAGGGGCATGCGGCTTTTTATCATAAAGCTATGGTTTTTATACAGTACACACCCAACCACTGTTTGGACAGAAAATATAATCTCTTCCAAGAACGATGGTGCTCGTTCGTTGTGAATATAGACATTCACACAACAAGAGATCCGTGGTGGACGTGATGATGCTGAGCATAGAATTTAGTGGCCACTATTTCTCGATAGGACCTGATGCAACAAGTGAAAACAGCTAAAACCCAATAATGGGAAGGATATTATTTATATAATTTGGATTTCTTCGATTGGATTTGAAGAATTCATTGTTTCTTGAAATTAGTTACATAAGAAGGGACAAATATAGAGGTAGGTCAAATGTATATATTTTCGTACTTAATTCTTTTGTTGGTAAGGGTTGATTAGATTTTCCAAAATGCAAAGTTAACCTGTGAACTGATAAAATAGTGTTTACTACAGACTACAGTACTCTTTTTTTCATGATGTTTGTTTTAATGTTAATGCACAGTAGGCTAATTACACAACAACCATTGAAATACCCAGTTAAGTATGGCGTCAGCAATACTGGAGAAATGTTGATATTTTAACTCAACCAAAACAAAAAGATCTCTCCCTTCAATGCCATAGGCTTCCTCAAAAGCTCTGCCCCAAAGGTTGCAATAGTGTTGTGTGATGCGATGTGATACACTTATCTTGTATTCCCATTTACAGATTCAAAGCTGTGTAGAAACACCAGCTATACTGTATGTTTCAGCTTGCACACAGACACGGACCAGCTAGCAGACCATGAGTAGATATTAGCTGAATTTGACAAAAGGTGTGTTAGTTTATCTGACTTAACCTTTATTTGCAATGTACACTCTAGGAAGGTTGGTACCCAAGCTAGTACAGTACATCTCCAGATAGAAGAATAGAAATATGTATCTATGATGTTACTTTAATACCTGGGCTTCACTTTATGTTGCAGCAAACAATGGTTAAGGCTTCCTTCAGGCACATCCTACAGCTGTCTATAGCCCTAATGATGGTGGTGAGGCTATACGGTAAGCATTTCAAATGCCAATCAAGCCAAACATATACAGTATATATATATATACCTGCGCTGTATAACACAAACAAGAACGCACCATAAGCTAATGCTATTTTGTGCTGTGTGCACACCTGGGTGAACGTCCTCTAGGCAAGGTGTCAACACCAGAGCGGCAGGAGGCCCCCGTGGAGCTGCCCTTCACTCTGACATGCAGTGTCTCCAGAGAGAAGGGGGATTCCCTCAAGCAGGTCCGCTGGCTAGATGGCCAGAACCAGACCCTTCTGGCCTACCAGCCCGGTCAGCCGGACAGTATCAGCGGCCAGCAGCACGTAGAGCTGGCCCCGTCCCTAAGGGACACCTCGGCCATCACCATCCGCAGGGTGGGTTACCGAGATGAGGGCTGCTACACTTGCATCTTTGACCTGCACCCTTCTGGCCCCCAGCAAGCAAAGACATGCCTCACTGTGACCTGTGAGTATTGGACTTGCAGTAGCCTGGTGGCTGTCACTGTTTGTGTCAGGACTCAGCTGGGGGTTTTGTTAAAGGTGATACAGTATCTACAGTTTAAACAAGGATAGGGTGTCACAACAAAACAAAAGTGTTTTTATTGTTCCGTGAGTGTGTAGCGCTCAACAAGTGTATACTGTAGCAGCCAACAAGCGAGTCATAGTAGTCAACTTTTATAGTTATATTTTATTTATATTCCATTTATTTTACTAGGCAAAGTTTGCCTAGTTTGCCAAAACTTTGCTCCCCACCCATTTGGTAATAATATGAATCAGAAACAACCTTCTCTTAAACTCCAGGGAAACTGAATCTTTCACCGCATACCATACATAGTATGCATACTCCATATGGATGTATTGATACAATACATGTGGTGCTTAATATCGTTGAGGCTGTGGGATCTCAGCAACTGTAGTTGTACAGTGTAATGAGAGACAGGGAGAGAGCTTATTCCTTTAACTGAAAACAGCTGTGGTCCTTGGTGGCCTCATACTTCATACTATTATACCCCCCCCCCCCCCCCCCCACCCCTCCTTACCCCACCCTCCAGTGTTGTATAGTTTTCACACACACCCTCTCCCCCTCCAATAAAGTTACCTTTCCCACCAACCACGCCTTCCTTGTCTCCCAGCGCGTGTCACGGCGGACGGCGACAAGACAGCAGTGAGCGGGAAGACCGTCTCCTTGTCCTGCACCTACGGCCTGCCTGAGAAGGTGCTGCAGGTGGTGTGGAGGCATTCCTCCGAACAGCACGGGACCAGGGCGGTGGCATCCTACGCCAAGCGCAGCGACCCCATGATAGAGCCACCCTACCAGGGCAGGGCCTGGCTCACCGCCTCCCTGTCCCACAGCCAACTCACCATCCAGCCTGTCACTATCGAGGATGAGGGCTGCTACAGCTGTCTATACAACATGCTCCTGGAGGAGACTAAGAGCTCCACCGTTTGCCTCTCCACATATGGTAACCATCCTTCTCACAAGAGCTGCTTTACTGCTAGTGGCGTGTTTTTAAGATAGCACGGTTGTGTAACACCGTAGCAATGAAGTTTGGTTTGGCCAGTACTATATTTCTGGAGGCCTCTGCTGTTCACTTTGGATGCAAACATTTTGTTTTACTGAGACAGAAATAATAACAGGGTGAATTTCAATAGGTGTGTTTCCCTAATCCATCTAACTGCATACAACACTATGCAACAATTAAAACAGACTAACTGACAAACACTAATATAATACACCAGCCTTGATCAAACAGTAAATATTATACTGTACTGTAGTGATCTAAAACACCTTGAGCTAATGACAGCCATGCAAAAGAAACAGCTAATGTAACCCATAATTCCTCTTCAATTTAATAAACAGGGTGTGATGGTTGCTCATCAGTAGATATCGTATAGCTGCTTTCTATCATGCAGGAGCTAGGAAAAACACCTGCAGTGTGCTATGTGGGAGCACTGGGGAAGCTGGATTAATTTCTGCTGTCTGTAAAGGCTTGAACATCTGGGATTACTACAGGAATGTGGACATTTATGAATTTATGACTGCAAAGTCTTTCCCGCCAGCCTTTTTCGGTCAGGTTCAGCTGTTGTTCTGTAGTTCTCAGCCATGGGAGCTCACACGGTCAATATATCTGGCCCTTAATCACATTACCGTCTCAAAGGGCTTTACAAGCCCTAATTTTACATGGAAACAAATGACACCCCCTTAACTTGCTCCTCTCCCCGGGCAAGGACAAACATCCATTAAAACCACATGAGTAAAAAAGGGAAGGCACCTTGGGAAGTGACCATAGGGTGGAATCCACCCTTCCAGGACAGTTAAGATGCACATAGGTGTCAATAGGGCAACAATAATTAGCAGTTATACATTGAACTAAATGTATCACATTGTGCAGTAAATAATAACTAACACATTGTGTAAATTAAATACATTTTGTAAGCTAGTACATTATAAGTGGTCCATCAAATGTAATATTGACAGATGCCACAGGAGGATTTGACCCAGGTCTGAGGATGTGTCCTTGTCCTAGTCATGAATAGGTCCACTCCCCTCCATTGGGCCTGCATATACTGTAGAAACCCCAACACATGAGTTGTTGACTGCATGGCTGCAGGAAAGGCAGCCACCGCCATCCACATATTGTTTATGTTTTAAATATTTAAAGGACAAGGTTACGGCCCACAGTACCAAAGGCTGTGCTTAAGTCCAATAGCAATAACACAGATGATCTGTGTCTATAGTAAGTAATAAGTCATTAACAACTTTCATAAGTGCAGTCTCAGTAGAGTAGAATTCAAATAATTAGTTTATAGTCCTACGGTCATTGCTGCGCTACACTAACATTCTAACATTGTAGAGAAATGCACAATGAGGGTCTGCCAGAAGAAAGAACAGAGGAGAGACACAGAGGTGAAATGGTGGAGGCAGAGAGAGTGTGTGGGAGGGAGATGGATCTGCTCCGGGGCCATGACTGTGTCACTGTTTCCAGCAGACAGAGATTCATTCTGTCCCACGGAGCTCTCAGTCGCACTCTGATTCTTAGTTTCTGCTCGGTCATTTTTCTAAAAACTTCTGCTCTGGCTCCCTCACGCGTATCTCAGTTGTCTCAGTAAACAGCACAGCTTTTGTTTGAAATCAAACAATGTGG
>JAODUG010015235.1:0-23506 GCA_027564795.1 Aphredoderus sayanus | reverse complement strand
TTATGGATCAGGATATCGAGTCAGTGGAGTCCTACAAATACTTAGGCACAATAATTGACAATAAGCTGAGCTTTGAAGAAAATTATAATATGCTGTGCAAAAAAAGCCAGCAACGTCTTCACTGCCTGAGGAAGTTGGCAAACTTTGGCATTGAGAAGACATTTCTGACTATGTTTTACAAATCTTTCATTGAGTCTGTTCTTTTCTTCTTCTTTTTTTGATCTGCTGGTATGGATCACTCAGTCTTAAACAGAAAAATGCATTATCAAAGGTTATTAAGGTGTGTAGCATAATTACAGGTAGTCATCAAATTAATCTGTCAGATCTGTATAGCAAACAGCTGCTTAGGAAAGCAGAATCTATTGTGTCTGATAGCACTCATCCTCTACACATAGAGTTTAAAATCATGTACTCAGGTTCCCGTTTTAAATCTCCTTTGGTAAAGACAAACAGATTCAAACATTCCTTAATACCTTCAACCATCACATTGTTGAATTCACTCAGGAAAAGATAATGAATTCGTCCTACAACAACACCTGGTAAACATCCATATACATATTTTTGATACACTGGAGCAATATGTTGTACTGTATGTTTGTGATTGCATGTATATGTTTGATTGCTGTATATTTTATTTGTAACTGTTTTAATTTTGTTTTTCTTATTTTTTTAACTACATTGCTGTACAAATAATTGCCCCATTGGGGACAAATAAACATTTACTTACTTACTTACTTAATATATAAAGTTCTATGGTTATTCGCAGCGATATCTTAATTTAAGCGATATTGTAGCGCAATGGCAATTCCTTGCAAGTCGCACGACGGTCCGGTAATGGCGTCAGCTTGAGTGTGATTGGTTACAATTAAAGTTATGTCATATTTCATTGGTGGAGAACAACCCGTTCCAGGTGGGAAGGGAAAAAAGCGTACTGTTGGCCTGTGTGAGTCACGTGTGTGCTCTGCGCTGATGTGCTGCTGACTGGGTTTGGTCTGGTGTTTCGTAACGTAATATATTTCTTAATCGCATATGTGGCCTATTTTAATGTATGTGCCAGCTTATTTGTTTGCGAGCCAATGCAAACGTAAGATCGTAGCACACACCGAGTAAACGAAAACCTAGAAGTAGGTGCTGTTACAGTAATCAAGTCAATCGAAAATAACAACAGCTAGCTAACGTACAGTATACTTACACGGGAGAGTGGTCACAATGAGCGATGAAATGAGCGAAAACTCAACAAAGACAGAAGATGCGTGTGCGGGTAACATCAACGGCAGTACAACAGAAAGTGGCGTTAAATATTACACTTTTGAAGAAATAAGAACCCGTAATAACAGCAGGGAGACGTGGGTCATCATCCACGACAAAGTATATGATGTCACAAGTTTCCTTGAAGAGGTAAGAGGACACTTTCTTTCTGTGACGGTGTTTGTTGGTGCAGGCACGGGTATATGGAGACGTTCTCTTAGCTCTTAGCTATATTTATGTACGTCTGAGTTTGTTTCAGTTTTAACCCGCAGGCTAAGACTACTTCCTGGTATAGGAGCCATTCATGCCCACTGCAAGTAGCGGCGTGTCATAAAATAGCTGAATGCTCATGCGCTTGATGGAACAGTTATCAGTGGATAGCTGAAACCTGTTCCTCGTTCAGCGAATGAGTAGTATTTATGTTTTCATATTTTAATGGTTTTCCGATTTAGTCCTTAGCATAAGCAAACATTTACCCACATTCTTGCTAAAAATGTAGTAACAAAAAGTAAATGACCAATGTTGACTTTTTCAGCATCCAGGAGGTGAGGAAGTTTTGCTGGAGCAGGCAGGGGCAAACGCCACAGAGAGCTTTGAGGATGTTGGGCATTCCACAGATGCTAGGGAAATGCTGGAGCAGTACTACATTGGAGAACTTCACATGGTAATGAATGGCTAAGTTTACTTACTGCAGCTCTTAACCTCAACACATAGTATCATCTGTCGGGAACAGCCTTGGTGTGTGTATGTTATGGGGGCATATTGACATATAAACACATACAGTACCACATTATGTTCAAGCAGTAAATGCAGTGTGAGCTGTAACACGGTGACAATAAAATTAAATACTTTATGCAGAAATGGGTGTGTACTGGAGAAATCTAGCTAAACAAATCTATAAAGACAAGCCCAGCTGTGTTGGAGTCTTTAGGTAACAAAGCTGTTGGTTTGAAGACAAACAGCGAATGGCATTGAGTGTTTCAGCCTACTTAACTTTAAATTAACTTGTCGTGTGAAGGACATGTATTGACATTTAAATACAGGTTGTGTACTTAAGGTTAACTCCTGCAGGTTAATGCTGTTGAAATAACAAAAATATCCAACAAATGTCTACTGGACTAAAGCACATTACTTTATACAGGTCACATTGAATAAGAATGTGGTTGCCAGATAAATGCCCAAACTCAACAAAATGCTAAAATTATAGAATTATTGCTTTCCTGCTCAAACATTCTATACTACATAGTTACTAATTAATGTATTTCTTTTTTAGGATGACAGAAAAAAGGAGCAAGCAAAGGTAAAACCAGCTTGATTTGGTTTATTGGTTCATAATCTAACAAAAATATTGCAATAGCGATTTTAGTTGAAGCTGACATGTTGGTTACTTTTCCATCTACAAATGAGACTATATTTCTCACTTGGATTCATTTTCTCAACAGGAAGTATATATCACAACTTCTAAAGAGTCCAGGTCAGTTTTCACAATAGACACAATCCCAAAACTATAATTGTCAGTAATTGTTATTTTACTTTGTATGTAATGTTCCTGGCCCAATTGTACTCTTCTTTTTTTTCTTTAGCTCGTGGACCACATGGTTGATACCTGCTATTGCTGCAGTTGTTGTGGGTCTCATGTATCGCTATTATATGCTAGAGCAAAAGTCTTCTTGAGTGCTGGCATTCTCTTATCATTCATTCTTGCCTGGAGGTCTTGGCGTGTATGACCAAAACCTCCTTTACATTAAAGACACACAAACAAGGGATATCTGCATCCTTTGGACCATGGAAAGGAATGGAGCATGAAACACTCTGACCCATTTTCACTCTAAACAAACCTCCTTAAATTGACAGGTACACACATTTAGAATCAGTTATTCTGTCTTGTTCTCTAACTATCTTTTTCTTATGGTTAATTGTGTCTTGTATGTTAAATCCGCAATTACTTTTTTTGAAGCTAAATGCATATTAGTAGTTACAAAGCAGTTTTAATATAGCTGAGCAATGAAGGCAAATTGTAAGCTCTGGTTTTATGAGTAAGTAAATAAAAATAATGATTTAAAAGTGATTTTATTACATTTCTAAATTATCTCCAAATTATTTGTGTAGAATTGTCGGAGAAATGTTCATTCATGGGTTGTAAATCCTTATTGTACATGATCAAGATGTGAATATAAGACAACTAGACAAAATGCAATGTTATTAAACATGCCACTGTAGCTTCTCTACCTCAATAGAAGTCTACATGCTGAAATTTTAATTGCCTGCATTTTTATCTGCCATAACTTGCCTCTTCAACTGCCATACAAACTTCTCTTTTACTCCTGTTTACAATATCATTTAGTGTTTATAATACACACAGATTCTGCTACCAGTTTTATACATATTCAGTGTAAATGAGTACACACCTGTTGAAATGGAATATTTCTCAGTGAACACCAGATCAATTAACAGAAACTTTTACAAAACAAGAGTTTCCTAAAATGTTTGCATTCTCTAAAAACAAAAATGGTTGTCCCCAAAATCATTAGGGTAAGAAAACAAAATGTTTAATGAGTTGTTGCAAAAATGAGTACACCCTACATACAATCTACCATATCTAAAATGTTGTATGGCCTCCATGATATTGAAGGACAGGACTAACTCTTCTGGACGTGGAGTGAACAAGTGGGTGACATACTGCCATGTCCATATTTCTCTGCTCTTTCAGTGCCTGGATGCTGAATAGGGAATGATGCCACTCCTGTACAGGATATGTACACGTGAAACGGTCACCCCAGTTTGCCTTTCTATAGCTTTAGCTAATTTGCATAGCAGTTTTCCTCAACTCTTGGGACAACACACTGATCTCGAGGTGTCAGCTTCTATGGTTGGCCTGGATGTCTCAGAATGCTTGCTACATGCTTGCTTTTTTTTTTTATAAATAACTTTTCACTACTGTATTACCGATGCTTTACTGATAATATATAGCCCTGACCTTTTTTGTGTTGAGAAATTGCTCTCTTCCTTAAGACACTTCTCTTACCACATGGTGCCATTAATTGTCAGCATTGAATGGGAGGGGATTGTAGTCTTTAAAATGCCACCCATATTGTAAATGATTTTGCAGCAACCATCTGTTGTTCAATTCTAGTTCATTAGCATTTTACCAAGATTAATTCCAAAGCTTCATTGGGATGTACTCATTTTTACACCATGGTAATTCATTTTATTGAAACATTTTCAGTTATATATGGAAGGGCTTCACTGAGTACCAGTTTCTCCCATCTTTCAACAAAAGTTCAATTTCTCACAATGTTTTGCTAATTAAAAATAGATTTAGATATTTAATTAGATTTCTAGAAATGGAAACTCATGTATTTTCAATTTATATGCACTAGCAAACTAGTCATTAAATATAAGGTAGCAGATCCTGTATGTGGCCTATGCATTTAGAACTTAATCTTTTCAACATGAAAAATATATAGACAGCAGCATCTTATGTGAGTGAATTATCATTTAGGAAAACATTTTAACTGAATTATTTTAATAATCGGAGACATTTTACAAAGGCCATTAACTTTCATAATATATCGATTTGCAATTTCAATTTACAGTTTTTTCAATTTGCAATTATTAATTATAACTAGCCTAAGATGATATGTATTCCCAGAGGAGGATTTGGAATTGTCAAACCACAGTGCTTGTTCTGTCTGTACAGTATATTATGGTTATTTTACACAATGCTATTAACATTATTTGAGTAGGACTATATGAGTAGACATTTATGGTAGGTTATTATATGTTAATTTACACGTCAATGCACTTCAGATGCAATTTCCTTTCACATTGTATTTTTTTCTTGTAATAAAGACTTTTAAGAGCTTGCATTTGTCTGGCTGATAAATACCTTTCTGTTGGTCAGTATGGTTAGTTTCATACATCCCAACTGACATTCATGGTTGCTATCATGAATCATTATCTTTTGAACTGCGTTTTTCTTTTCTTGTTCAGATCCAAACCTGAATATCCCGAACCAGTTGTACCTACATAAACTTTTATGCTATTGTCCCATCCAAATAGATAATTGGAATTGTAACAGTGGTTTGAGAACACTGCATGTTGTGTGCATCTTTTGCACACTGGACAGAAAAAACTTTATGGTTGGTTTATGTGACTTGAAAAAAAACATTCCTTTCCCATTTACACATGTTGACATACAGTAGTTCCTTGAGGTCTCAATGCAATGTATTTGACATGCTTCTGTAAAAATACCACATAGAATACATGGAACAGCACCATATAATGCCAATCTTTACAGGTTGTCAGAAAAGAAACAGACAGATGCTTTCAGTGACTGTTGCTTTAAATTCAACTCTCTAATCCCTCACATCTGATGTAAAAAGCAAAACAACATGCCCATATTATTAACAATGCCTAACTGCATTTGCCTAACTGTATCTGCCTGTATTTGTGTTGGGTGGCAAATGCAATAGGTATTTAATGCACATTGTTATATTGATATTATCTATATGCATTGTATTAAATTATTAATGTATTAAAATTGCAACATTAACACTAGTGATGATGTGATTACCCTCTTATTAATGCATTTCTAAAGCAGTCATTTCAAAGTGCATGATGCACTTTTAAATGACTGAAAAGTGCATCGCAAACACAGAATGAATAATAATTAAGTATTGCATACCTCCTTCCTACAGGCACTCCTCTGCGGAGAGGAGTAGGAAATAGCCATTGAAATAAAAGCCAATCCACCCACAACCTCCACCAAGTGCCCTTACGGACAAGAGTGCCTATAAGCCTAACCACAGATGGCCCAAATCATCACCCATTGATTTAGCCATTTTAATCAGATTTGCCTGAGACAATGAAAACAGCAGCACTTTGTTTCATTTTCAATCCCTCATTGAGTTATTTATTTTAGCATATTATATGAAGAGACAAAATCAACACCAGTAGCAGATTTGACATCTTGCCAATAATTGCAACATAGCATTTTATAATTTTCAGGAAAAAAGCTTTAAAGCATGGCATGCCAATTCCCTGTTAAATCGTAACATGACACCTGAATGAATATGTTCCACTTTGTTACACAATAATTCACAAAATGAAAGACTAGCATTTCTAACAACTAAATGTATTCATATTGTCATCTCCATAACATGACCACAAGATGGCACTAGAACCTCAAGCCGATTTTTATCATGGAAACGTTTCATTTATCCTTTAACCAGAAACACTAGAGAAGGTCAATGTGGTTTATGCACCCACTCTCCTGCATTCATAGCTGAATTTAGCATTGTATATCTACAGGGCTTCATGACTACATCAGCAAACACAATGCTGTCACACATGATGGTAAAGACATATTAAACAACTACCTACATCAGTAACAGTGTTGAACATTGATTAAAATAAAACCTTGCACTATGGTTTTTCATGACATCCACTGATATTGTATTGGGAACATTTATAAATGTGAAGATTGCTGGTACAATGTATAAAATAATGAAATTATTACATGAATCCTATAAGTTAATTAAATCATAGACCATTTTGAGTGCAATTGTTTAGTTGTAAAAATATATCCTTAAGGAAAATATCTCCAGAATCACTTAATGGACATATGTGTGTTTGTCATAGAGAAAAACATCCTTTCCCAACTAAATGGTCTGGTCAGCTCTCACCCCAGCTTTACTCAAGGAGAGCTGTGGCTGCTAATGCACAACACTCAAATGTCCTGGGAGACCGTCTCAGTTAAACCTCAACTGCCTGTGAAGACAAAAACTGTCCCTAAACAGGAGTGTTCTTTGAGTCAGCTAAAAAGGTCAGCTATTCCCAGAAATAATGTAATGTCTTTGTTTGAACAGAGAATGCAATGATAATTTTACATACGTTAAAGTATACAAATGATGACAAATATGCAGCAAATGACTATATCAGTAAAAATATATTTGATTATTTTTCTGGGTAAGGATATGTAAATTCAATAATAAATGTTCACTCTGGCCGTATTTAAGTCGACTGATTCAAAATGCTCACACCATAAAGACATGACTTGTAGCTGAAAAGTTATTTAATGTGTGTGTATGACCTATACTGTATATACTGTGTGTTAGGAAAACTGGTTTGGGGTAACTGTGCCCATTTGGCAACAGTGTAGGCAACATTAACAAAATATATAATAGGGACGTGAGCCAAAGCATTATGCCCTCATAGCCTCTTATTTTCAAGAATCCACTACTCTGCAATCATGTTATCTAACATTGCAGTGCTATGCTGACATTACCATGATCCAATTTCTGAATCAATATTCCTCATGACATCACATGTAAACCTGTAGAAACAGAACATAGAAAACTAACCAAACGTAAATCGATTCTCAATGTGGTCTCATATTTGTCTTCAGGCTTTAACAACTAACCCACAGCCTGCCAGAGCACTTCCATGAACTAGCTACAAAGAAACACGTTGTATTCTGTCTGACAAGATGGCATATGCTGTATGGACTGTCAAGGAAATGAACATCTTTATGCTGCTCTGGGTTCTGTCAGCATGCTCCATTGCTCTCTACCATGGCTTTGACAGACAAGAAGCCAACGCTTCAGTCTGGTTTATCAAAAAGGAAATGAAGGAGGCAGACAGTACTTGCAAGAGGTGTCTTTGGCAAGTAGACAAGGTTTCTTAACAGAACGTTTGTGATACTATCCCTTAAGAGAATGTGAGAAAAATGCACACAGACAGATTCTACCAAGTGAACACAAAGCCTATACTACACATGAGGTGTTGCTTAGCTGTAATAGCTGTACGTTAATAGTATATTAGAATATTTTAGATAAGTAATATAAACAGCAGTAATCAAACTACATAGTTATTTTAGGCTAAAGAAACAAATCAAATGCATAATGCTTTATTTCACATATTACAATATCAAATAGTTTTATAAACAGAATAAATTGTTTTATGTACAAATCAATCATTTACACAAGTCACTATGTCACATAATATAGTAAAAGTCCCATGTCTTCATGTGTTTTATTTTATTACTTTGCGTGTGCAGATGGCCACCCCTGTCCAAACATTGATGCTCAGCATCCGAATGGCAACCTTGAGTGCTAAAACAAGTCAATAAAAACTCTTGGTTAGTTTGCATTTGGGTTTTCTAGTTACTGTGATATTTAGGAAATGCCCATGAAAAAGCACCATGTCCAGCTTGCATGTTTTTATGCATGCTCTAAATTAATATTTCCTGACAGTAAATGCTAGCCAAAGCAGATTTAAACACATGATATGAACAAATGTGACTTAACCTACAAAAGAAGCAAATCATTAGCAACTCAAAATAAAAGGGTCGTCATCACTGAAGTTACCCAAACAGTCAAGTTATCTCACAGAGCCACAAATGGGATGACCTTTGAGGCTTAATTACTTTCCTCCTCGCATACACTGAAATGCTACGACTTAAAAGGTTAAGTTCACCATGTGTCATTTTCTTTGACTGTGAAGCAAAACTGGCTTCACTATTCTGAAGTGATTGCAACATAGCAAGGATAAATAGGTTGCAAATTATATTATGCATTTCCTAAGATGACCATAATTAAAGTTAAATACATTTACTAAAGCAACAATCATAAATAAATAATAACCTGACACATTACATATAAAATACTGATTACATAGAGGTAATGACAGACATGGTGGCATATACAGTAGGCTATAGAGAGATGGGTATACAACTAAAAACTAACTAAATAAAATGTGATTTAAGAGGCTCTCTTTGACAGTTTAGTGACACATTGTGACACTGCGTGCCAGAGTAAAACAAAGACAACTAAATAAAGTTCCAAACACTATTGCTAAGATTGAACACGGTACCAAAGAAAAATAAACATACATGACATGATGGCGTGCTAAGTCTTGAAATCATAATGTAACCGCACTGTGTTTGAACCCATATGCAATACAACTAAGTGACCTGTTGATGTACTTCCCTCTTGGAGCCTGGATATGGTAGTGACCTGGCCCCGAGCGACCAGTCCAGTCAGAAGCCTGGAAGACAGTGCAAACATCCTTTAGAACAGATAGAGATGCTCCTCACATGCTCCTGTCCTCAGCCAGGGTGAGCAGGGTGCAGGTGGAGGACACACTAGAGGAACGCTCAGGGAGACTGTTGTTGTTATCCCAAATTCCTGACACAAATTGGGGCTGTGGATAAGTGGGGCATCCGAACCACTCGGCTACTCCAGGACATAAAATCAGAGACACCCTCTGCAGAAGGATGCAGAATTTTCTGCGGAAGCTGTGGTTAATCCAGAAGTAGAAGATGCAGTTGAGGAAACCATTGGAGGTTGGTAGCCATACTACAACAAATTCCATCCACTCCGATACTCTTCTACCTGATATGGCTGTGGTAGACAATATAGTGGTGAAGGGTCAGTGTCCAGTTAATGAAACAATTTATACATATATTGAGATTTAAGATAAATTGGCCAGCAATTCCAGTTAGGCAGGCATAGTATGCAGATCAGATTAACTGTTAAAATAATACATTGGCAGGTCAAGAGACTCCATAGCTATATACACTGCTCATGTCCATTGTGTCTTTTATCTTATCCAGGTAGTATGCATTACTCAATGCTTGTCAATTGAATGAAAAGGAGGCTCACCATTGTGCATCATAACAGCCATGCAGGGTGTCCAACACATATAATAGACTGCCATCACTGGTACAAGCACTCTGGATGCAATGTTTGATCGGTTGCGACCACTTATGTCATACTTGCGCAGTTTCAGTCTCTGTCTCTTTGCGGCGCACCACAGTCTCAGATTTGCGTAAGTCATAATCATCGAGCATGGGAAAAATATAAAACACGTCAAAGTCATAGAGTATATCACGTTTGTGGAGTAGGCCGGATTGCAGACCAGTGATGCGGTAGAGAAATGGACCTCGATTATTCCATATGGGAAAGCTATTGGCAGGAGTAAAATTGGAGGAAAGCACCAAGCAAACGCAATCAAAAGTAACGTCCTTTTTCGTGTCATCACTGATGTGTATTTTAGCGGATAAAACACTGCAATATACCTTTCTAGACTTATAGTTGCTAGTGTGTACATGCAGGTTGAATATACGGTGGCATTGCAAAACGCCACGACATGACAAAGCGCATCTGGACCTTCACTGTAGTCTTTGACCAAACTCACCCAAAGATTAAAGGGCATGACAATTAGTCCAAAGGCAGAATCTGCACCAGTGAGAGACAGAAGAAAATATCGAGAGTTTCTTGACCAGCCAGCCACGGAAGAAGTAATAACAAGAAGAACTGCAATATTTCCTAAAGTTATCAGCACGCCCAGTATAATTATAATGGTAATTTTGATAGGCCAGTGCGTAAGTTCAAGATGTCTTTGGTCGTCCGTGGTAGATACGTTTGTGTCCTCACACGCTGATGTATTGACTGTTGGAAACATTTTCATTCCAGTGGCATTAGCTAGTTAAATTAAGCCTGAGAGTAACATGTTTGTCAGAACAGTCAACGTCATCAATACGCAAAAACGTGAATGATAAAATAGCCGTGGACACCCTTACATTAGCCTCAACAAGCTGCTGCACACCTGTGCCTGCTGGTTAACGGTCACGTGATTGGCCCGGAAAATAAAGAGGGCTACATGAAAATATGACCTACATTTCAACAGATGATCTCTTTCACAGCCAGATATGGTTCACAGATATGTCACAAAGTGTTCAATTAGACTTGGTATTAATATAAAAATATAATACATTAATTGTACTTTTGCTTTCTCATAGATCTCTTTGTTCACAATACACAGTGCTGGTTTAAGAATGGAGAGAAGGCACAGGGTGGTGTGACTGTCATCTGCTTCCCTGTCCAAATTCGACAGAATCAGGTGAGGGTCATGCAAGCCCAATGGCAAGCCGGTGTAGAATGAAATTAGCAAAGCAGAGAAATGCACAGGGATTGTGAATATTTCCCCAGAAGTGGTCCACCCCCTCCATCAGCCTCTGTGTAAGACACTTCCAAGAGGAATTTGCTCATTAGGACAGTGACAGGCCTATATATCAAAGACAGATTGTTGTCAGTTTGTCTGTATAGTAGGGGATTTTATTATTGTGTCTGAGCAGCATTGTGCATAAATATCTGAGAGATATTTACTATATATGATTCAAATATCTACACCTTACTGTGGTGGAGAACTCTATTGTCAAAGTCTCTCCTGTGCACTAGAAACATTAGTCTGCATATATTAACACTATATTCTGAGGCGAAAAAGGGAGAGGTGCATGGTTCGTATTTAAGCACAATAGGATAGTGCTAATGTATAAACTCCAGAACACCACAATATTCCATAATACTTCAGATTACCAATTTAAATATTGTCGACGTGTGAGGAGGTGTATGACAGTGGGAAATAATCTATTGCTGTGTGTGGTCCTGCCATGTTATACTATCTGTTTGGAGAAGCTTAGGTAGGGCCAGCGGCAATCTTACTTCCCGTTTTCTTTGCTCTGGTGTCATACAGTTCTGTGATGGAAGGCAGCTGGCCACCAATGACCTACTTAGCAGTGCTTGAACTTGCCCTTGGATTGGGTGGCAGATAAAAATGTGTGAGGCTCTTGTTCTTTTAATGAATTATTTGTAAAAATGGACCAGAAGTGTAAATATCTTAGTTGGAACATTCTCATCAGATGATTGCTCACATCCCATTTTGTAGGGGATTAGTGATCCCCCCCCCCGCACACACACACACACACACACACACAAATAATACTTTTCACAATACAATCAGTCAATTGATGAGCTTACATTTCTACAGTTAAACAGTAGATTGTTTTAGTGTGAAAGTGACTTTTGCATTACTCACTGATCTATGATTGAATAGGATTAAAACCATATTTACTAAGATTGGTGATATTACACCTTTGAAGGTATGCCAACCCAGATTGTTTTTCCCTTTTACAGAAGCCACATACTCATTTGTAGTGTGATTAGAGGTGTGCGATATGAACAAATCATCATATAACATGTCATTTTATTAAATTCAATGAAGAGATTGTCTTCTAAACCAAATGCCGATGTATTTATTTATTTATGTATTTATTTATTAACCTAATTCAGTGTCATAAGGAAGCTTCACAACACTGGCCAAATCATAAAAAACGTCATGCCACTCACGCAGTTTGTTATGGTATAAATGGTATAATCACACTGTATATGTTATCATATGGCTTGTTGTCAACATACATTTGACCAAGAACAGTACAAGCTGCTACAAGCAGCTATTTCAGATCAAATGAGCAAGGTGGTCATGAGACTGGAGGCGATGGTAAACTTGACATGGTTAAGACAAGCTTGAGGCAGAGCAGTTTGGGCAGATTTCTTTCATCTTTAAAAGGCCCCAAACCTTATTACAGTTATTCATGGAGACTATATCTCCTCTAAATCCATTATAAATATATTATATAAATATATTTTGGTGTGACTGTTCATCCATGTGTGTCATTTTGAAACATGGGGAAGGTGTGTGCATTTCTATCTGGCTGTGTACATGAACTGCAACAGTGACCATGCAGCCAAAGGTGGAAGTATGTTGCCTGGTGTGTATGGCCATGGTGTGTGAGATGAAGACTGGATGATTGTTCATGCTATGCTGTGAGTGGGTGAACTCTACTGAGGACCACGTCTCTACTGATGTGGGGGAAGCCATTGATTGTGTGGGTAGCAGTGCTTTCTGTTTGCACCAGCATGAGGCAATTGCATCATTTGCTGTTTTTGTATGTTTTATTATGGTGTTAGTTGCAAAAAAACACATCTATGCTATTGGGTGTGACTAATGGCATGGCACTTATGAAGGTTCTGTACATACACACACACACACACACACACACACACACACACACACACACTATACAGACAAAGCTACATTATAACTTGTTGATCCTCTGGACCTTGATAAAGCCACAGACTTATAGGTGTTGTAGGAGAATAGTTGTTGTGTGGCTGAACCATCATTGAGCACAGTTGTATCTGATTTGATAACTAAATATATATGATTCTGTGGCAAAATACTCTGTTCCCCTTTGGATTAGGAGGCCTAGTTCACACTAGGAGCAGAATTGCTAAGCACTATTAGTTTTCAATGAGAGGGAGAGCTGTAGGAAATAAGAGGCAATCAGAAGCGATTTGTTAGCCTGTAGTCAGGGTGACGACATCACAGTGTACACTCAAAAACTGGCAGCAGAGGCAGAGGTTTCTATGGTGTGTGAGCTAGCAGGGGTTAGCGGCTTGCTCATGGATAGATACCCCATCTCCCATTGGTGTTAGGAATACTGGGTGCACTGTAGAAATGCCTATATATTACATAAGCCAGCTGCTTGGGTAGCAGGCTCATGTACTGTTTATTGTTATATATATGTGTAGGTGTTTGTCAATAAACCATCACGTGCATGCCCAGAACAGCCTCTAACATGATAAATGGATTGTATTTCTAACCAGATTGCCTCACATCCACCCATTTACACACCAAGGTGGTGTCAGCCGTGTAAGGAGTCACCTGGCCAGGTAGGGTTAAGTGTCCTGCTCAAGGAGCAATTAGGTTCAGCAACTTCTCAATCTTTTTCGCCCCATTGCGCCACTGTCGCCCCAACAACACCCTGCTATCTTCTCCTCAGCTTCTGTCCCCTCGGGTACAACAATGTTCCTCTTGAGTACAGAGAGTGCAAACCGCTTAAAGGAAAGACATGTTTCAAATATTTGGTATTTATTGATATCCTACCGTAAAGCAGTAGCAAGATATGTTAATTTATGATATTTGAATTTAGATGCCATAAAGAACAGAATTCACATTAGCATAAGCTACAATCTTGCCACAAGGTTTTTGGTAATACAGGGATGTAAAAATGAATTTATAGTGTCTCAACTGTTACAGAGGAACAAATCTTATGTGACTTTGAGTAGTAAACAAGGCGCTGTCTGCTGTGGGTCCATCAATTATTACTGTATTTTATGTCACAGTGTTTCAGAATATAAATCTGAATGTGTCACAAACAAGGACATAGGCTAGACACTATGTACTGTGACATAAAATATATTTATGACATAAAATATATTTCAGGTCACAGTACATGCAGCTTCTGTAGAAAGGTTTTATTAGGCAGAATCTGCTCACCCTGTTTTCCTTTAACACAATTTACAGGTGTTATTGTAGTCAACTTTCAAATATACTATCCTTAGTGCTTTTAGTGTGTGTTTATCTTATTTACCAGCTTGATATTATCTGAACCAAACATCCTGTTTGACTTTACATGTCATTAGCAAGTGTTTGTTGTTTCAACATGAACACCATGAGCATGAACAACATTAAGTTATACTTAAACACAGTCATCTCGTCACCAAATTAAGATGAGCTAGCACAATTAACTTGGAGTTCTTGTAGCACATGTGGAAATCAGACACATGCACACACAGTCTGTAAATGAAACTGATCATTGAAGGTAATCTGCATGTATCTCAATATGTTACATCTTATTGTTTCAAAATATCCTTGCATTCTGCATGCTGCTGGGTAAATCTGACATCGAAAAACTTTCAGGTATGTGCCATTGCAGCTTGAGTAAAGCTGTCTTAGAAATGACATGGATCCAAGCTATTGGGGTGAATTATTGAGTGCAATTGACCAATATGGCACAATACATTTAGGATAGGTAAACTAGATATTGCTGGAGAAATATTGCTATAATATATTGCTATAATACATGTTTTGACTCAACTGATTAATATGAAATGGTTATCTATTTTCCAATATCATGCTGTTTCCTTGGTGACATACATGTATGAACCTTAGCTATGTGTCATTGTTAGCCCACGTTCCACCAGTTTGCATTTTTTATCAAAGGCAGACCTGAAGCTTCTGTGATTTCTATCGGGTAAGAATGTACTACTGCAGCAATGAGGTGTTTTCCTTTCCTTGATAGTAATAATTTGACCTGAGTCATAGTTTTCAAATCTTTTCAACGACAATGCACATACATTTGATACAATATTGCAATGGTAGAAGAATATGTAAGAAACCACTGATAAATCTAACTAAAACAAATATTTGAAATAATCTCACAGCCCCTCAGGGACCCCTACTTTGACAAGGACTGGGCTAAATGTATTTATCCATTTTCATTTTAGGTTGACTCGAGGAAACAAATCCTTCAAGTAGAACGTAATACTCTGATGTGTATATATATATTATAATGCATAATATTATATTTGTTTTCCCTCCTCTTAACTGACTGCTGACATTAGATGTTAAGAAAATTGTGTTTGCTAGTGTTCGTCAAATATTTGATGCAGTATGGTGGTCAGGTTCATAAATTGAAATGTTTCCCACTGTGGGTTAATATACATGCACAGACATTTTCCACAGTACATACACACACACACACACACACGCACACACACACACACACACACACTAATATCTGACTCTTGATTGAATGATTCTACAAGGCCATGGGCAAAACATGGTAAGTGGTGGATACAGTGTGGTTTGTCCCATGGTTTGAAATACCACATGGAGAGATTAAAAAGCAGAATCACTACTACACAGCTTCAACTTTTAATCTCAAAGCCCAGGAGTGCTGTAGAAGCTGATAATGTGCAGTTAAACCTTGTTTTTGCGGGGGACAAAATCACTTCATCTCTCTGCTAATGGCAATTCAGATTTAAATGACCACAGATGAAATCTCACTGGAAAAACAATGGTTGAAATTCACGTAGACGGGTTCTTTGGTTTCTGAGGCTGCTGAGTGGCTCTTACCAGCCATGACTATTTGAAGGGGGAGTTTTATTTGCTTAATTGCTTATTTCTTAATTTGATTTCACGGTCAAGCTCTTGTCAGTACTAACACAACTTGAGAACAATACCTATCAAACAGTTCAGTTTGTTTTCACTTGAGGCTTACCTTCCATGGTGTTTTATAACTTTCACTCACATTTATAATTAAGTGTTCATAATTGATTATGTGTAATTTAGTGACTGTCAACTGTAGCAATGTGGTCTTTGATTTATCTGAATCACTATTAACCACAATGAATGAATTAATTGGATGCCCTTGTACACAGAGTGTCAGTGTTTGAAGTGGCTTTAGCCATATATTTACTGTGAATGGGCTATTACCTAACAATGACATTTATGTTCCAACTGATTTAAATATATGAAATATATAAATATATATGAAATATATATTAAATATTTATGATGGAGGCAACAGGCTCTTGGAAATCCCTGTGACACTTCAACCAATCAGAGCACATTCATGGCGTGGCATTCCCGTTGCTCCACTATAAGGTTTTATTTCGATTTACCATTGCCCACTGATCATGGAGTTAGAAAGCACTCTTGATCCAAGTGGGAACAGGTGCCTGCAGAGAGATCCCACAGGAGTTGATCCATGTGAAGCTTGTGTGTACTGTTTCTGCTTCAAATTGTGTGTTACCTAAACCGTGGCATAAATGAATACATTTGTGCAGACTTATTAAGATATAGTGGAACATCATTTTTAGCATTCACTTTATTTGCTATTTGTTAACACTTACCATTAATGCTATCATGCATTCACAGTAAATAATTATCTCGGTGACATTACAGACACCCTTGTTAGGCAGGATTTGTTAAATGCACGGCAGACCTAAACCTTTTGGCTTTCTTTTGACCCAGATAAAACATATGTAAAAAGCAATTATACTTATGCAGAGACAGAACACTGTTAGAAGCGTTGAAGGCAGAGTGGGATGATAGCAAGTAACTGTGACATATTGATATTACTGTGTGTTTTCTGTTTTACACTGAAACAAAGGAGGTCAATGATAAGCGCATGGAAGTACAGGGGTCAATGTGAAAGTTAGCACGGTGTGTGTTTGTATGTGTGTGTGAGTGGGAGGTAAGAAATGCATAAATTGTGTTACAAATCTGAAAAAAAAATGATTCCTGTTTGTAAAGTCCAGATATAATATTATACACACACAAACACACACACACACACACACACACACACACACACACACACACATAACACACAATATGATGATTTCATATATATATATATATATATATATATATATATACACATACATATAGTATATATGAACTCATCATATTACATATGTTTTTATTATAATAGTATACAGTGTGTCGCAGTAGATAAAGATTGTTTGTCAACCAATGAGAGAATAATCGGATGGGACCCCTGCAGGTGAAACACTGCAGGTATTGCACAAATACATATAATAACCAATGACCTACTTTATATTATTTATATAGATGAACATTTTCTCCTTCCTGAATGCCAATTGGAGGCATACTCTATTTTTGCCAGTGTACTTCTGTATATCCAATAAAGGAGTTCTGCAAGCTGTAGAATCACGAGAGTAGAAGCAGGTTAAGGGGGTAGTGTTTGTTTTGATGTGAAATATGGGTTTGTACAGCCCTTTAAGACACAGTATGATTAAAAGCTATATAAATAAACATTACTTGACTTGACTTGACTTGAGAGGCTCTTTACAAAACATAATTTTGATGCCTGTAATTGTAAATTTTTGTTGAGTTGGAATTACCTTTGAAAGTTGGACTATTAGGGCTAATTTTTACACAAATTGTCATAAAAGGTGTACAATTATTGGTATTTATCCAACAAAACAATAAGTAGGCCTATTTATCAGCACATATAAGGGTCAACTATATGAGGTAGAAGAGTATAGTACTATACATTAGATAAATGTGGAATGACGCTATTTATTTTTTGCATACACCCACAATGTTATATAATAATTATATCCTAAGGAAACAATATATAATTGCTTTGTCTGTCACACACACTTTCCAAACAAGGTCAGTCTTCTTGAGTGAACCTTCTAGTGACCCTACATCTAGGGACCCTACATCTGGACATAAAGTCTATCAAATCACTTCTCACCTTCCTGTGGTCACATTCATCTTCATCATGACATTAGCACAGTCAGTATATGTGTAATGTTGCATTGCTCATTCTATCTGCCTTATCTTAAAACCTTCTAAATATAATGTTTTTAATGTCATGTCATTTCTTTATGATATTCATTTCACCAACAATGATGGTACTGATCAATACAATTGATCATAACACGTTTTCAAGAAAGAGCTTTAGATGAAGATGCTTGAAAATACTGGATGGAAAATAAATGGATGTTTACCCTGACAAATGTGGTGCTGGTGATAATGAATGTTGGCATGGTCTCTGCTGTCATGTGAATGTTTCAGTGTGGGCATGCTGGCGCGGATGGAGGAATGTGTTGATGACGACCGCTCTGCCCATCATGCAAAAGCCTTGACAGCTCTCTTTCATCTCTCCCATTCATTAGCATCTCCACTCGCGCATTACTGTGGTTCTTCACAGCCACAGCAGCCACACAGTATGAGTGATTAGAATGAACGGCTTTCGGTCATTCTACGTTGGTGACTGATTACTCCAGTCAGAATTGTGACGTTGTGGAATATATTTAAAGGGTTATTTGACACAGTTTATTAATATCCGTTCTAATCTTACAGCTTTTGAGCTATGATAACTTATTCGGTTTAGGTTCCACATCAGAAGACAGACGAAAACTAGACACAAGGAGATAAGAACAAGATGCAAGTTACAATTTACAATACTGTATATTAGTAGCCTATTTCTTGCCTTTATTTAGAAGAAAACACTGCGCTGGCACCAATAAACCTGCTGCGGAAAGTATGTCATACTGGTGCTTTCCAAGGTGAGCAAGGTTTAGAGCAATTTCCCTTGCCCTTTTCTATCTTTTGGCCTTATAGCAGATCTCCAAATAAGGGTCAGCTGTGCTTGAACTACGCAGTACACTGTTTATTTAGCTATAGTATGAAGAGGGCAGAACCACGGCAGATTATAGTGGAAGCTGTGAGCATGATGTGACATGGTGAGCCACAGAGGCACATGCTGACAGGAAATTCTCTGCTAGGTCTTCTTGATTAGATGTTCTCACAGTTCGAGACAGAAACTGTAGTGGTTGTCAACGTAGGAGTCAGGATCTCCTGGGAAGGGGGTGGGCACAAGATAATTTTATTAGGATTTGCAAAAGCTTTTAAGAGAAGCCAAAATAGCCTGTGTTATATCCCTGACATGGCACATATGAATGCTTAAGTACATTACACTTGCCCATGGGAAAATGGTGTTAAATATTTGACCCTTCCTAACTGCTTTATGTGTGGGCAGCCACAGTAAGACCACCTGGGGGACCCAATCCAATTAAAGGGCAACAGAAGGAGCATTAACCTTCCACGCATGTCTTTTGGTATTGGAGCACCCAGAGGAAAGAGCATGGTGAGAACATGCCAACTCCATGCCAAAGTGTGGGCCCCAGTCTAGGTTAATCAGGGCCTCCTTGTTGTGAGAAATCAATGTTAACCTCTGAGCCACTGCACCAGTTTTACTGTAAGATGCTAAATCACTTTACAGATTGTTGATGCAGATAGCGGTCCACAGTAACTCACCTTAAGTGTAAAATTGCCTTTTAAGTACTGTATTACATTTATTTTCATAATCACCTTTATGCAGGCATAAGGATATAGTTTTGACCTAAGAAAGTCTGATTAGAAATTGATTGCAATTTGATGCCTGTGCAACAACAACAATATATTTAAAGGAAATTAACGAAGAATGATAAATAATAGGGATCTGGAAGGAGACTGGGTGAGAAATAGAGCCATGATAATAAACTGCTAGGAAATAATGATGCATTAACCCTCCTTATCAGCAAAGTAATTTAGTCTGACAGTATGATTCACAACCACATAGAATGTGATCATTATCAATCCACAAACACAATAAATAAACAAACATGCTCATGTTTTTCTATGTTTGTGTATATGGATGTGTGCATATATGTAAGGACTGATTTTCTTCTTGTGAATATTTTGTTTCTGTATGAATTCCCTTCGCTCAACTTAAACCTTTGCTGTACCATGTCAATCATTCGGTTTCACTAATATGGACTGAATATATTATTTTATATTACTTCTCCTGGCTACATTGCCAGTATCCTGTAGCAACAAAATTCACATACGTATGTATGTTAAAGGCGGAAAATGAAAATGCACTGAAAGATCACATACTGATTTTATTTAATCATATTCATAATGACTCATGCTTGGGTTGAGACTTTGAATAACAATGTGAATAAGTTTCAGTTGTTTCCTCATAAAGACAATTCTATTACCTAAATATGCAGCACATCACTGGAAATTAAAACCCATCATTGTTAATAATTACCAGATTTTAAGGTTTTAAAGGATAATGTTCCGTGTAGCAGTGGTAACTGCTTCTAGTAGTATGCCTGTCACATCCACATTTTAGTAGCTTTCCCTCACACAGAGATGGAAGGTATGTTGGCAGATCTAGACACTATCCTTCAGACAAATCCTGTGTCAGCGATAAGGAGAGACAGTCAGACATTCCAAAATGTCAACACCATCAATATCAGCCAAGTCATAGGTGGAGGTTTGTTTGTGCCAGAGGGCATATTAGAAAGAGAACTTCAGCAATATACTTTTAGCTGCTGGAGACACATCACAGTGGACTTTAACACCAATTATTCAGCATTAAGTGTACAGTACTGTATAATATACTGTAGATCTACATGTGCAAATGAAGATCCAATGCACTGTCCATAATCCTACATATACAGGTGCGTTCTCAAGTAGCTATAAGGAGCAGATTCTGTTGCCATAGTTTGTGATAATCCAGCTCCATAGTTTAGTTTTCACCTCAGTGTCTTATTGTGTGATTTGTATCACCTGTGTTGTCTCTGTTTAGGCTTCGTGTTTGTTTCTGTTCTTTTTGCCTAGGGAACTTTCTTCCAGTAAAGAATTTTTGAATACCCCCTTTGTGTTACAGCTACCCTTTTATAATTTTTTTCCTTTGTTTTGCCCCTGCCTGTCTTTTACAATCTGCCTAATTGTGCTTTGGATGTCTGCCTGTTAACTTGGATTCTGGTTCTGCTCCAAACAAGTTGTTTTGGAAATGGGGTTAGTCATCTTGATCAAGGAATGTGTACAGGTGGGGCAACAGCTCGAGCCCATGAATCAGGTTGGGAATCAAATACAAACTGTCCCCCAATTGTCTATTTGTATCTTTTCAAAGTGGAAAGACTTATTCATGCTTGTAAGATATTTCAGCCACTATTAAACTCATCCCAGCTTGTCCTCCTGGTTCGTTGCCTGAACCCCCCCACGCCACCTGACAAAAACACATACAATCTGCACCATGACATACATAACACACTGATGCAGCCCTGTAGTGTGGAATCAGATTATGTGTTGTTTACTACATCCTTAATTGAAATTCTGCCTGAAGAATTCAGTTGACTTGAAACTAGGAAATTCATTATCTGATGCACTGCATTTATACTTTTTATGTGTTTGAAATGTGTATTGTATTGCTTGTTTGTCTATTTTTGGAAATATACCTGTGAATCACAACCATAAAAATGCCATGTTGTGATGAGTTGTCAAAATTTGATCAATTTGATTTGTTTTGCTATATGCTCTACAAACTCTTTTTACTATATACATTTCTTTCTTTTGAAATTTCTTTACACTAACAACAGATCTCTTTGCAGGTATATGAGAGTTCAAATATATACTGATGGTACAATATAATAAATATGCATTGAAATAGAGGGGTGAAGAATTAATATGTTACTCCATTGAAGTAGAGGCAAAATAAACCTTGAATTTGACACAATATTTAACTGAATCTGAAATACTACAAGACTTTTCTCATAATTCTCAGTAGAACATTTGAGAAAGATACAAAAATAATGACATTTGGTTGTCATTTCTATCTGAAATCCTGAATCATCTTAAATTCAAACATGGTTCACTTATCAAGTAAGCTAAATTAACTTCTTGCTGGAGAACTAGACCAGACCTGCAAAACGATTTGTGTGACATACACTGTGGTCAATAGCCAGAAGTCCAGATACAAAATGGGAGCATAGACATGCACTCCCGATGACTCCACGAACACCAGGGATTATCCTGTCAGGAAAAGCGTGTGACCCACTTTTGGAAAAACACTTTCTAGAAGATATCATGGTACAGAAGCATAACTTATTCTAAAATAAAACGTGTTCATAATGATATGTATTTACATATCATTGAATATCTTTTTTAAGACAGGCAATGATGGTTTTGTTGACATCCCCGCTTTCCGTCTGATACTGTAACATGTTAGACAATACTCTATCTATACTCTATAGTTTTTTATGCATTCTTTGCAAGTCTGCACTTTGATATTGTTAGAGAATTTTGATTGATTGATTGCCACATTTTAACAAGACACAGAACACATAACCCGGGAACATAACTATGGTGACCACTTTTGTTCTAAAATCCTTTGTGTCTCAATACTGTAACCCCCACTGCCACGTGTCTTTCATTGTTTGTAGCCTGCTGTATCCTGATTGATTACCATTTGAAACCATGATTACCATTTTACTGTCATTGTAAATTGCCACCTCAGGATTACCAGTTCAAAAGACTCTCAGAAGCCACCTCTGTTGTGTCTTACTTATAAATCCTGTTAACTTCTCTTGTACCTCAGAAAAGCTGCATTGGAACATACAGCATTAAGTATATGTGATGGAGGGTCTTTATGCCAAGCAGATCCCATGCCTGCCTTTGTTTGTATTTCTTGTGTGGAACTGTAGGGACGATTGACTTCCCCAGCCACTCCTCAGAACTGCCTGCTGTGCATAAGCGCTTGTAGATAGTGAAGCCCAGAGTAGTCACAAAGCTCCAGCTCCAAATCACCTTGTTTATAGGCTTATTAGCACCATTAAGCTGTTTGAGCTTGAAGCTGACACACTCTGAGACACAGTCAATAGGGGATTTAACCTGTGTGTTAAATATCTGCTCAATACATCAAGATGTGTGGAGATAGATTGTCTTTATAATATATCCATACTGTATGGCTTTGGCTTGGGGCTGTTTTTCAATGTGCTTTTTTCTAGTATAACTCAATATAACCAGTCAGAATGCATTTATGCAATAACAAACTAAAAATAAACATTAAGGGCAAATATTTAACCTGTGATGTCCTTCGGGTCAAAATGATCCAAATGACTAGCTCTTTGTGGCAGATAGAAGGCCCTAAACCTAATTCTACAGCTTACACAGACATATGATGTGCACTGCTGGC
>JAODUG010015224.1:3824-20528 GCA_027564795.1 Aphredoderus sayanus | reverse complement strand
AAAAACGTATAATATAGCTATATTGTGGTTTAATTGAAATTAATCCCATTATAGTGCAAACGACATAGAGTTATACATTCATTTGAATAGGCTAAATGGCCAATTAGTTTAACACAAGCATAATTAGACCTTGCCTCGAATTAGATTGTGTGTTTATTTATAGCAATGCGTTTATCTGTCTTCAATCGCTGCAATAAAATACCAAATAGCTGCCAAAGGTTGTAAGTGGCCTGTTTTAATTCCAGTTTTCTCACGGAAATATAACGGACTTATTAAAATATTTTTATTTCCTTATATTATATTTCAAACATTACATTTCAACAATTTAAAAAATATAGTCCTCTAAAATCCAAATCCCTCCCTAATCTACTCCCCTTTCCATGCACCTTGAAGCCGTCCTCCAACCGAACTGCAGTAGTACCGTAAACTATGAATAAACATGAGTTTTAATATTTCATCGTAGCTTTTCAGTAACCGGTGGGGTTCAGTCGGGTAATATTGACAGGTGGTCCCTGAATCCCAACTAAAATCAGGGAAAAGGGACTTTTTGCGTCTTGCGAGCCGTTAGGAAGACCATGGCTCATACTAGGATCTTCTTGGTGACTTTGTTTCACATAGTTTTAATTTGCTCCGCACAGGTGAGTGATACATTATGGTTATTTTATTTACTTCTCCGATTAAATATTTTACTAATATTGCACGACCATCCATTTCCAAGATCAGAATACTGGCATATCATAATTTACATTTACTGAATACTTAATTTGTTTATTTCAACAACAAACAGTCTATTATGAAATGAACACATTTTCTTCATGCAGGTTTTTTTTTACATTTTAACTGATGCATTCTTGGTTGGTCATGGCTGGTGATCATACACGTGGTAATAAGGCTAGAACAACAATAGCAGACTAATCTGACCACATGCATTTACTTAGTAGCATGTGTATAATTACGGTACTGTGTTTAATGGCACAACCTTTGTACTAACATCATGGCTGGTGCTGCACAATGAGCCTCTGTGTGTAAGAACCCTCCTTGCCACCAACCCTGACTGGAGATGAATTTCAGCAGAAATGGTTGAAAGTGATTTCTTTGTTATTCTACAGAGGGGCCCAGTCGGTCCTAGAGGTCCCCCAGGCCCCCCTGGAGCTGCTGGTGTGCCTGGAGTGGATGGAATTGATGTAAGATAGATTTGTACTGGGCATCATTATATGAATACTGTTATGGAAACATTAATCTTTGGTGATGCTATTCTATTCTATTCCAAACATTGCTCCTCAGTTATTGAATGTAAGAGAACTGAGGTATTATCATAATTTCACATATTGAATTGTTACATATTGGATTGGGGACCATAAAAGCCAAATAATCTTCTTACAAATGTTGTTCATTTTGTGTTCCTCTTGTATTATATGTTCCATATCAAGGCATTTGACCAACTTTTCAAATGTGTCCTCAGGGTGACAGGGGGGTAGATTCAACAGTGAACGGTGGCCCTGTGAGTGGATCGTATCAATACATTCATGGATAACTGACACTCCCAGCAGCTGGGACGACTTGTAAATCAATTTTGTCATTACAGGGCCCCGATGGGGAAAGTGGCAAAGACGGCGCTCCCGGTGCTGCTGGCCTTCCGGGCGCAGATGTAAGTTAACACAAGTATGACTGCTGGTAGCCAACACTCTCTTAGCTATTCATTGAAACAGGTTGCTTTATAAAACAGACCAGCATTTATATTGATTTTAAACCGACCAGGCAGATACTATGAGTCCTGAATTACAGAGGCAGTTTTCTGCCCTGTACAATAAGTCATTATAAGATTAACTTTCTGCTGGTTTGAAAGATGGGGACATTTGAGGAGTGTTTATTTTGGCCAAAGAACATAAGCATTGATGATGCGGGAACTAAAAAAATACAAGTCTGAATACATAAACTTGGCTGTAAGGGACGAGAGTAGCTATAATGCACCTCAAACAACTTCCTGACAGAGACAGGGGTCTTTTGTATAAGGTAGAGAGGTCCATGGACGGTTTCTGCTGCCCATGATGGCTGACAGGAAATAACTGTGGTAGTCAATGTGGGAAATAGCCACACTGTATAGACTGTTAGAAAGAAGTTAACAGAATCTTTTATAGGCCTTTGCCCAAGTTGGTGCCACGCCTACATGCTACGTAACAAATGACACCTGGGTTTTGGGTTTCTTAATGTTTTTATGACAGTGCTAACATATTTATTACACAAGTAATCCAGCCTCTCAGAGGCTAAATGTGTATTAGGTATTCATTATCATGTATTTGACTGGATTATTTATACAGTAGGTGGTATATAGGATGGAGCTACTGTGTTTTTAGTTGTGTAATCTAATCTCAGTGTTCATTCAAATGGTGATTCTATTCAGTAGCATACAATATTCTATTGTATTGCCATTTTAGAGAATAATCCAGTCAGATGATATTACCTCCCTCACTGAAAATTAATCAGTTAATATGTTATTTTTGCATATTGTAAAGACGATTAGATAGAACTACATTCATTTCACTTTGTCAGTTAATGTCTGCAGTTAAAATTAGAGTTGTTGAATATTTAAACATAAACATATACGTGTTTTTTCATTTACAGTATATTATGCATGTTAAAATCTACAAATGATCAGTGCTTCAATCAAGTAATCAATGTCTGTACTGTGTTACCTCATGCCCCCAAGCTGTTGATGATGATGATACAATTCTTTTTAAACCTGTACAATAGGAATGCACATTTCATTATGTCTTGAATGTACAAACATATCGCTTCCTGTGTGCTGCAGTATTGCTGCAAAATTAACTTTGTACACCCACATTTGATTTGATTTATGACTAAAGCTATGTACTGCAGTACTAGTTTGTTCATTGAATAATAAGTGAATAACCCTGGATGTGGGATGGCTTTCCCTCATGTAACTGATATATAATCACATTAATACAGTTATCAACCATGTTTACTTCTGTCTAGGGACCAGTAGGGCCACCTGGAGATCCTGGTCCAGTTGGACGAAAGGGGCAAAAAGTAAGTTTGTTGTGTTGATATAATAATGTATCTACTGTACATCATTTTGTTGATATTCAAACACAATACCTTATGTAGTACTACTGACTGAGGTGTTACAGATAGTGGTTGCATGTTCTTCAGGCACACTCAATGACAAATCTTTCTTGCAGATGCTTTTATCCAAACCAAATCATGTCATCAGGGCTAACATACATTTCCAATATAACATTTGGATTGGTTGAATACCAGAATTTAACCAATGCAGAATTGTGAACACACTGTAATGGTCTGTTAGAAGAGGCTGGTTGGCAAGTATTGCAGTAGTCTAGGCAGGAGATAACTACAGCTTGGACCAGGAGCTGCACAGCTTCTCTAGTGAGGAATGGCCTAGTGAGGGAGACTGCAGGAACCAGTTGTCATGGCAATGTTCGATGTGCATGATAGTTGGTTGTCCAGGACGACAGCCAGATTCTTCACAGTCGGAGAGGGGGACACAGCGGTGAAGGACAGGTCCACTTGAGGGCAGTTTTTCACTAGGAGGTTGAGTTTGAAGTGATATGTAGACATCCAAACACTGCTTTCAGTAAGACATTCAGAGATCCTAGTTGAGATCTGTCTGTCAGGTGGAGGGAAGGAGAGGTAGAGTTTGGAGTCGTTGGCGTAGCAGTAGGAGAATCCATGAGATGAGATTAGAGGTCTAAGAGATCTGGTATACAAGGAGAAGAGTAAGGGTTCCAACACATAGCCTCCTGAGACCATCCTAATCTCACAAGCTTCAATGTAATTTTGCAGTGAGTATCAGTCCTAAACCCTTCAATGCCAAAGCCAAGACATCAGCGTACGTCGTATGTTTCGATTTCCACTGGTGCTGGATCTGATTTTAAAAATACTGATTGGGTGAGATAAAGGTAGGCAGGCACATCAAATGTAAGGAAGTTTGATTGACATATATTAGATCCACCTTTATGACAAACACTTTTTCATTGAAGGGTTCCAGACTGATTCTTGAAGTGCAATTAAATTGGTTCTAACAAAATCAAGACGGTCTCATGAGGCTACCCAACACAGATCATTGTGGAACCCCTGTGATGAGTGAGCATGGTTTGGACAGGTGTCCATTCCAGAGGTAAGACTCAAAGCAGGAGAGCGCAGAGTGGCCAATGCCCAGCTCAGTGTCGAAAGAAGGATCTGGTGGTTTATCGTGTCAAATGCAGCAGATAGGTCTAAGAGGATGAGGACTGAGGAGATGGAGGATGCTCTCGCAGTGTGGAGAGCTTCTGTCACCATGAGAAGAGCAGTTTCATTGGAGTGAGCAGCTTTAACCCTCCCGCTGTCCTAAGGCATTTCAGCAGACTACCAGCAGAGGGAGCCAACCGCGGAATGTCCATGTTTTGATTGGGGCCCGCTACTGGTTACCTGCTGCACTGGGTCATTTTGACCCATAGGACAACGAGAGGGTTAAAGCCAGACTTGTGAGGGTCCAGGAGGTTGTGTTGTGAGAGGTAAAGGGAACAGTGGTTAAAAACTGCATACTCCAGGGTTTTGGACAGGAGGGAATGGAGAGATAATGGTCTGTAGTCCTCGGCTACAAATTCATCTGTAACCAGTCCATCTCAGCCTGGGACACAAACCTGGTTCCCTTGCATGACAAGCAAACACTTGGCGAGACGCGTTACAGTCCAATGGCTCTAGCATCTGTCTCCAGAGAGTCCATGAGGTGTTGGAGAGGCAGGTACTAACTGCACAGCATTACACATCAAGGGCTGGTTGCAGCGGTCTGACTAACTATTTTGAAGGCAGCTGGGACCCAGCCTAAGGACAGAAAGGAGGCTATCAGAGGGGGAGGAATGGTAGGAGGTCATGTGAGATGGCGAAGAGATGTGGGGATGCGGTCATGTGAGCAGGTATTAGCTCGACTCACTTTCTTTGAGAGGAAGGCTACGAAATCATCTGCGGACAGTGGGGAGGGATGGAAAGACAGAGGCGTCTGTAAGCCATTCTCAGGGGATAATATGTGAATGTTTTAAGATGACAGAAATGGAATGCTGCCCACAGATCATTCTTTGTTAATTGTTTACAGGGTGAACGTGGTGAACGCGGACTCCTTGGAGAGCCTGTAAGTGGAAGATATCCTCCTAGGCTATATCCAAACTAGCCATACATTCAAAACGCTGTTGACAGCCACCTTTCACACTACCGCTTTCATCGTGTTTTCAGACAGATTTTCATCCACACAGAAATGGCCGACCCACAGGAAAACGCCTACATTTCTGTACTGTGTATGCTCAGGCTGCTTAACATAACATATTATGACCATTAACAGTTCCCTTGTGCCATTTCTGCTTTATTGTTTTCAGATACACATGATTTTGAACAGCTCTATTTTCAGCTGTATAAAAAGACAGGACAGTGTGGATGTATGGCCAAAACTGAGAAAAAAAGTTAAATGTTTTAATCCATGCTAGTGTGGATATACTGTAGACATAGTCCCCTGTTTATGTATTTCCTCTAGCAACAGGACGTTATGTCAGGACATCAGGACAAGTATTATAAGTATTTAATTGGACAAACATGTGTCCACACCTACAAGGATGTGTCATGAGTATTTTACTAAGAAGTGGTTTCATCAATTAAACAGGTATCTTAAAACACCTGTTTGGTTGCTTGTTGACTAATTATGCATTGGGTGTGGTTACTCCTGGTGTAATTTCCCCTCGGCTATAAAGGCATGTCTATTAGGTCATTAAGGTGAATAATAGAATAAATGGACACACACATTCTTCCCCTATAGGCAATAACTGCTCAATCAGAGCTAGACAAATGTTACTGCTAGCAAAACACTTACTCAATCAACTGCTGGCTAACAAATACAAGAATAATGTATTATGAATACTGTTTATATAAAGCACATTTAAAAAAAAAAGACAAATTAAAAGCACTCAAATGAATAAGATAATGATTGTCTCCCCGTTTCGCAGGGTGTAGGACCCGATGGCCTTGATGTGAGTATTTCTGTTTATCACCCAAAGTCCACACTCTACTGATGTGTCATTACAGGCCAAATATACAGCACCACCCTTTTATTGTAGGTAAGGTTTGTTTGATTTGTTTGTTTGTTTGTTTTTTTGCTAGGGTATTCCTGGTACAGATGGACTTCCTGGTGAACTTGGGAAAGTTGGACCCCCGGTGAGTACACCAAGTATTGAGTTTACATAAAATTGTGTTTTAGTTTTTCAATTGTTTTGCTTTAGAACACCTTCATTATGCTACCAATTTCCTGTACACTTTTTAGGGCCCTTTAACGTAACTTAAACATACTTAAATTTACAGAACTCTATGTTGGAAAAACCCATCCACAGAAAGGTTCCTTGATATTATGATATTTTTTTTGTTACACAGCAATACCTTGCAGTACTATATTTCAGAATATATGCCTGCAGTATACAGTATTTTTTTTTTTTTATTGATTCTTCACAATGGTCACTCATTTAATTATTTATTTTCAAATGTAAAGTTGTAATGCTGGTTGTTGGATGTGAAAGTGCCCGACAGTGATAGAACAGAAATTATTCTGTTCTACCTATCCAGTAGGCAGCTAAACAATGAACATCAACATCAACACAAGCACTTACCACAAACAACAACCAGCAAGGAATAAAGGAAACAACAGGTTTTAACTCTTCCGCTGTCCTATGGGTCAAAATTACCCAGTGCACTACCTTTTTCTGCCAGCAGCAGGCACCACAGACATATGACGTGTCTTTTTGGCACCCTCTGCTGGTAGTGGGTTTGAAACCCAAGGACAGCGGGAGGGTTAAATACACAAGGTAACTAGACAGGAAGTACAGCCCACTGGACAAAGACTGCGAGGGGCAGGTGAAAATCAAAATAGACAAAGGACAAGATGAACCGAAACAGGTGGAACTAATAAGACAGTAAACTATGAGACAAGAAAGGAGGGAACCTTGACAATGAACAGAAATATGAAACACAGGGAAAACACGGACCGGAACAGGAGAAACATGGAACACAGGGTAAATACCTAGAACAAGACTAACTGGATGGGAAACAAGAAACAAACAACATTAGACTGTGACAAAAGAGACTTATTAAATAATTTAAAAATCCTATTAGTGCTGCAATGTATGCTCAATGTAGAACTTTAAAATAAAATCTTGTTATGCAGATTCACGCTCATATAAATATGTTCTGTTATTTGTTACAGGGCACAATGGGCAAGAGAGGTTTAGTTGGTTTGCCAGGTCCTGCTGGCCCCAGGGTAAGTATCTTTATATGCAATACATCCAAAATGTGGTTACTAAGTAAGAGATTGTGGTGATGACTATGTCTTTAATGCTCAGAGATACATTTGGCTATTTTCTCATTAGGGTCCTCCTGGTGTTTATGATGGAAAAGATCTGGTAAGTTTGATCCAGCTATACTCACTAAACAAGCTTTGATGGGTCTCCATTCATCTGTCTTAAACATTTCTGTTTACAGTTTAATTTGTGTAGATGCACAATTACATTTGTGCTAATTTAATATTAGTTTATATTAAACATGTACACTGTATTGCATACTGACTGTATTGTACTTTTATTTTCATGCATGTATTATGGACAATTCTATTTGAGTTATTGCTCTTGAATGAATTACTGAAAATAAAATGTCAATAACACCCTCTAGTGGTGGACATAATAGCTGGTATTAAGATTTGGAATTTTGTAAAGGCTGAGCCATACTAGCAAGGCACACTATCTTCCTAAGTTTTTTGATTCAGCTCTATCTGAATAATTCACGTCAGAATAAAAAATATACCCACTTCGGTTTCATCCAAGAAAGACCATGAATAGCTGTCAATGTTGACTAGATTATGGGGTCTTTGTCACTAGAGACCCCTAGTGGCAGGGCTTGTCTATGACCTCAAATAGGCCACCTTTGTCTCTTTCAGTGTCCCAATGCGTGTCCTGCCGGTCTGACTGGATATTCTGGCCTCCCTGGCATGAAAGTGAGCAAGACAATAAGATGTTATTCTCTCTGTCTCCCTCTCTAGCTCTCTCACTCTCTCTCTCATTCTCATTCTTACACAAACACATGTTTCTTGTACATGTTGTATTGATAATCGCCCTGTGTTGTTTTGATTATTATTGTACATTTATGTAGAATTGTTACTGTACATGTGCTTTTAGGGCCACAAAGGAGCCAAGGGTGAATCTGGGGAGCCCGGGAAACAAGGCCACAAAGTAACAAGCTATTTCTTTATTTTGTTCTTTCTTTCTTTCTTTCTTTCTTTCTTTGTTTTTGTAAAATATAATCATGGGACATTTTCATAGAAACAAAAATGTACCTTTTTATAGGGAGAAGAGGGCAACCAAGGGGAGCCTGGTGAAGTTGGAACTCAGGGACTACCAGTAAAATATTCTCTTTCTTCTGCTAACCTTTGCAACCTCTACACACAAACTGAAGCATGTTAACATTAGATATGTTTCCCTGCCACTTCCTCTTTGCTGAGTGATTTTAGGGCCCAGGTGGACCAAGAGGCATCACAGGAATAGCTGGCTCAAAAGGTGACAGGGTAAGCAAACATCCTCTTATTATCAAATATGTCAGAATGCAATCAAAGTTAGAGCAGCATACAGTAATTCCTCTCTATGTGAGTAAGTGGAACAATAAGTTGCCGTGTCACCTTATGTCAACAACATTTTGCTGAGGATGTTGAGCATAGCATACATAGTACCCAGACAGCTAAGTACCATGCATGGTTTGAAACCATAGCAATTTTCCAAGAAACAGTTAGCTGCAGAAATACCACTGTGGCCTCACATTGATCTCATGTAGTTACTTGGGAATGAACCATTAACTTAACCCTGAATTTACCCTGAATTGCATGAAGCACTGGGTCCTTCTAGTCTGCATAAAGGGGGATCTCCTCAGTTTGTGTCTGGAAATTTGTGGTTGAACAGTGTTATAATTTGAAAGTCAGATTGCGTTTATTTTTGGCAACAATCAGTCTGGAACCCCTCAAAGCAAAAGCGTTTGCATTAAGGTGGCGCTAATACATTTTAATCAAACTGTAACACAAATACAATTGGACCTTTATCTCACCCAATCAGTATGTTTAAAATCAGATAGAGTTCCGGTGGAAACTGAGACCTACAATGGACACGTAAGTATGGTCGTAATCTTGGGAATATCTTCAGCTAGTTGCTGATTGGCTTGATCATTTTCTACACGGGCATCAAACACTTTTGCATTGAGGTATTCGAGACTGCTGTTGTGAAATAAAATTAAAGCTGGTGAGATCCGCATGTTGTCATAAGGCCAACACCTTAGTGGTAAGTGGCCCAAACATCCACATGCAGTCTTGTGTACGGTTGTGTTTCAAAAGTGTGAGCTGGCAACACATGTCTGGAATAATATATTAACATAAATATTGAGAATAAAAGTATTATTATTGTCATGATAACAAATAATAGTAATACTTTAAACAACATATGTACCCAAAACAGGGGCCTCGTGGGAAGCCTGGCGATTTGGGTCCTCAGGGAATTCAAGGTGGTCCGGTAAGTGTCTGTTTTATTTTGGGGCTTTTTGCATTGTGTCAATGTTGCCTCTGAACCCTCTTTTAAATGGATGTGTGTTTTTAGGGGGATCCAGGCCAAAGAGGAGCTGTTGGTGAGATTGGGCCAAAAGGACCACAAGTAAGAAAAAGTTTCAGTGAAGGTGTCTATTTAATTAACCTCTTGTTTATAGGTATGAAATGTATAGACATTGTTTATGTTTATGTTTCTGACGTGAATTTAGAGTGTAATGCTTGAGTGTTTTGTAGGGGTCTCAAGGACCAGCTGGCATCAGGGGAGTGCCAGGACCAAAAGGAGGGCCTGTAAGAAATAACATTTATAATTATATATGTTATTCATATTGCACCTTACCATATCCATGTCATTTAACAGATCCACACTTTCACATACTAATTTAAAACATATTAAAGAGGACATTGTTCTTCTATTCTAATAATCTATTTTATATTATACCTACAGTATAATATAATACAGTATGTAGCATGTAGCACAGATAGCATGTAGTTATCTTTATAATTGATCCTTCTCTGGACACTTTTAAAACTCTACTCAAAACTTTGGTGTAAAGCGTCCTTTGGTCCCGTGAAAGGCGCTGTAAAAATTAAATGTATTATTATTATTATTATTATTAATATTATTATTATTATATCCTTCTCCATCATATTAAAACAGGGTCTTCCTGGACCAGATGGCCGTGAGGGAATTCCCGGGCTTCCTGGATCCAAGGTACTACTATTTAAATGTTTTCCATGTGTCTTACTTACAATTTATTTATGTCATTTTGCTCTTTTGATATGATAGTTGTTAAATGACCACCATTGGTAGCTCAAATGTTTTAAAAGAGAGAAAAGTTGCTTCTTAGCAACTGAAGGTATATGCACATATTACTCATTATGCAAAGGTAGGATTATTTTCATGAGATGCAACATGATTCATTATCATATTTATCCAGGGTATTCCAGGGAAAAATGGAGCTCCAGGTGAGGCTGGACTCCAAGGACTTCCTGTAAGTGTGACCTTGAAATGTTCCCATTATTTATGAAAAGCATAAAATATCCATTTTGCAATGTTTTGACATAGTTTTCTTCATGCAGGGTTTGCCAGGTGCTTATGGGCCCAAAGGTGTTAGCGGTGCAAAGGTTGGCTTTACATATTTTCTAAATTCTAATGTAGAAATATATTGTTTAGATTAAAACATTGTGTCTATATTAGGAGTAATAACTGATTAGTACTATTTCTACTTCTCATTTAAGGTGATATTGACCTATATTCATGTCTTGTTCACCAGGGTACTGCTGGCGATATTGGAGTTGTGGGGCTAATGGGATTTCCGGGAAAATCTGTAAGTCTGAAGCTAAATAAAATCATTTTAAGTTTAACCCTCCCGCTGTCCTCTGGGTCAAATTGACCCAACGCACTACCTTGTTGAGCCAGCAGAAGGCGCCAACGGCAGCATGGACATATAACGTGCCATGGTTGGCGCCATCTGCTGGCGCAACAAGGCAGTGCATTTGAAACCTGAAGACACGGGAGGGTTAAAGCAGAATTTGATGTTCACAAACACTAATATGTTGTGGTGTCTCTTGGACTTCAGGGGGAGCGCGGTGAGCAGGGCAAAGTTGGACCTGTCGGACCCCGAGGTGGACCAGTGAGTATGGCTAGTTGAAGAAATAAGGCCCAGATATCCTTCTGCAGACACCACTTTGTGCATCGCAGACATGGACGAGCAAATGGGCTGTGTCGGCTCTTTATGTATGCAAAATAATTGTGTGATCCTTATAACTAAAGTAGTATGCAAAATAAATGTGTGATCCTTATAACTAAAGTAGTATGCAAAATAAATGTGTGATCTTTATAACTACATAATCTACAATATATGCACAAACTGTTTCCCATTCACAATATTGGTGTAATTAAGAGATTATCTGGAAATAATGGTTTTATATGCTAAGACACTTGTTTATGAGCTTCGTAAGACATCCACTGCTGTCTGTAGTGGTCCATGCAAAGTCAATGCACACACATCCGTGTCTGTAGAGAACCAACATTTTGTGTCCGTACAGATGATGACATTTACCTCATCTGCACTGTGTGCACACCATGCACAGACTGTGTTGGCAAAAGTATACGTGGGCCTTTAAAGGGACCATACTCCGTGTGTCCAGGATTGCCCTAGTGGTTGAAACTAGAATTACAGAAATGCTGCTTTGGTTTTTATAATGCAACAGTGAATGTTTCTCCCACACCTGAGTAGTTTGCACTCCTCTCTGCTCATTTGTGGTTTCTGGGGAATCTACAGTATAATTGAATTTCCTCTCTCTTTTTCAGGGTGAGCGAGGAGAAAGAGGACCTGATGGACCCCAAGGGTTGCCAGGACCCAGAGTAAGTACTGATACAAAATATGCAGTATGCATTATTGCCACACAAGTTTCTGTGGTACTTACCAAATCTGCTGTTGAAATAAAGTTTTTTATTTATTTTTATGTACATACTGTATAGTATGTGGATTGCTCATCCTGAACTTGATTTTGCGACAAGTGATTTTGCGGCAAGTGACTCAAACAAACCTTTATGAGAGGGGTTCCAAGACAGACTGCTTGGATAATTTTGCTTACGTGTGAAGTTACTTTTATTTTTATTTTGTTTTGTTTATTTGATGTTTTTCCACCAGAAGTGGACAGTCGAGGTGATTCTCAACCTTTTCTGACCAATATCCCTCCAAATGCAGTTTGTAAATAGCTTAGCATCTCTTTTGTACATGCACATAAAAACCATATAAATACATTATAAAGTATAATAGCATTAAACATATACTTAATATAAACATATAAACAACTTAATTTAAAGAGTTGTCAGACACAACTGCAATTAAATTACATTAAAATATAATTTACATTAAATAAAATAAAAATGAATAAATACCAATAAAACAAAAAATGAATACAAATAAAAGACAAAGCAGTAATATACAATACAAATAATAAAACAAATTAGTCCACAATAAGTATTTGAGCCTGGATTTAGACATTGTAAAAATCTCAGCAAATATGTTCCAGATATCAGGTGTAGTCACTGTGTCACTCAACATGGTTTAAATTGCCACATGGTGTATCTGATTCTCTGAACGTTTATTCCACGTCTAATAATGACAAAATTATGCTTCTTAGCTTATCTTGAAAACTAAAAAAAGTAGAACTTTACCAGATTAACTAAATGTTAAAAGCAGTGATCAGCTCACAAAGATATGTTGGCCCTAAGCCATTAGGGTATTATTACTAGAAGGAGAATTATAAAATGCACTCTCTGGCACAGTGCTAACCAGTTTACAGGTTAGAGAACTTGCATAATGCAGGCACATTTTGAATGCACTGTAGTTTTTGGATAGTGTATGTATATCCTGGAAGGCCTATACAATAATATATCCTATTGGAGATAACAGCCTAGACAAACTTTGTACTGGATAGTAGTACTCTAATCCCATATATTCTGTTATATTTAAAAAATATAGAAATATGTTGATTTTTTTTATATAATGAGTTGATCTGGCTTTCTATGTGTATGTCGGCATCCAAAATAACACCCACATTTCTGGCCTGTAAGGACATATATAGATAGTTATTAGCCTTAATTCTTTCTTCTTTCCTAGAACCGAAATATTTTATCCTTGTTTAGAATGTTCTGGCACATCCAGTAATTTATTAGTTAGATACATTGGTAATCAATGTCATTGTCATAATTTACCACTTTAGTTAGTGCAGTTCTCTACTGTTGTTACGATGAAATCCAGATGGGGGAAAAAAAAAACAATCGTTGAGGAATGTGATGTTGAGGAAACAACTGAGCTGCTGATTAACAACTTTTTCTATAAAGTAACTGAAGTTATTAACAACAGATCTAGTGCTCTTTTTAGAAGTGGATAAATAACTGATGACTTAATATGAGACAACTTATTCAATGGTATTCAAAGCAATAGTCTCAAATTTAGATATTGTCAACTGGCTGTTTGTTTTGTGCTGGCCGATGTATAGAAATTGCTTTTATCTGTAAAGAAAGCATCAAACTTAGCAGCCGATAAAAATGCAGGGTTGGTTGAAACTGGAGGATTAATCAACCAATTAACTGAAACTAGGGCATTGCATTTATTATTTTGTTACACCATGTAGGACTGTCTAGTGTTGTGAATACTATTTTGTAGTTATAAATGTATAAATATCATAGTGTTTTGTCATAGTGAATTTTCACCATTTACATTCTGTTCATACTTACTGTATGGAGCCTCTTAGATCTAGCTGATATGTGGCCCTGCCCTGCTCTCTGGAGCTCCACTGTAACACAAGCAGTACATTATCATGCTACACAAGTGCAAGCAACACTATCCTGCACAGTGCCAAACTGTCTTGTTCCACTGCAGCTCTCTAGTAATGTGACATACAATTGAATGATAAGCGTCTGCAAACACTAATTCTCTGCTTATTATTGAACACAGAGTAGACTTACTAAGATAACCCCTATAACTTGCATGAACATCTACTGTGGGGCAGTGGCCAGGTCTATAAACCTCTAGTTAATACTGTAATCCACCGGAGGGAAGGCATGAATGGTCTCTTCTTACACTGGGCCTAGGTCTCTGGGGTATTCCTCTAGCTATGGTGGGGTTCTTGGTAGCAAATGCAGACAGACATTTTTGAAAGAGCCTTCTGTTTACCAGGACTGCCTGAAACACATGGGCCTACAGTCCCCATCAGTACCCAGATACCTTCCAAAAACCAATGTTGTTTGTGTCCAATCTGTCACGTGCCACCATTTAGACACGCTGTGTGTGCCTGTATGTTTTTATAGGGAGAAAAAGGTGATCTGGGCCTTCCAGGACTGCCAGGCCCTGCAGGTTATCCTGGCCAGAAGGGGGACAGGGTAAGATCATTTAAATTATTTTCAGAAGGCTTGTTCTCTATGGACCTTAATAAAATGACAACCATCAATGAGCATCACTTGAAGTCCATTTAATATTTAATATAAGCAGGAATATTACCAAATCTAAACAAAATTAAAAATCATTCTGTACTATTTCTTTATCGTTACCCAATGTATGGATAAACCTTTTTTAGAAATTTGAATGATTTTGTCTAAGGACTTCTATTTGTGTCCCAGAATGTTACTGGGTGTCTATACTACAGAGTCCCAACATGATCATCAAGTGCATTCTATGTTTTCCCTAGGGTGCAGTTGGTCTGGATGGGCCGAAGGGAGAACAAGTATGTATGATGAGACACAGCTTGGAGGTTTGACCGTGAGAATGAGGCTGGTTTACCTTGTCCTTATGTGTCATGTCTGTCCTGCTTTCAGGGCAATTCAGGTGCCGAGGGAACGCCGGGAGAGAAAGGAGAAGGGGTGAGTGAATTTTACATCTTTCATTATCCTATTTCAGTAATGATGACAACCTTTGAGTGAGGGGATGAATTACATGAAATGGGAAATTAGTAAATATGAATATTCAAAAATGCTTGGGAACAGCTCTCGATTTGGCTCACGTGAGTGTTTATATCCTTATCAAATATTTGCTGTGTTAAACATGCGATAAGACCTAATCATCCTTGCTAAAGATACTGACTACCTTGACTAACCTAATTGTAGACATGTAGACATAAAAAACTGTATTAGTTAATGTAATACTAGTACACAGATATATACATTACTACATACTATATCCCAAGTAAAGTGTCAATGAACTTTCTTGATCAGGTCAGGTCGAACTTGACTCGAGTCCATGTCAAGTGACTTAAATCTCCAATTATATTCCACAACCATTTGAATTTAGACAAAACTGTAGATTTGAATATTAATTCAAATCAGACATTACACTCTATATCATCATTCATCTTACACTGTCACATTCACTCAAACATAGTACTGTCCAATACTTGTTATGATGTTTATAATTAAAAGTATAATACAAGTATTATAATTCTTGAACAATCTGCTTCTTCATTTCCAGGGTGACCAGGGTGAATCAGGAGAGAAGGGATCGGTATGTTGAAGTTATCTGATATTTGTTGTCCCATCATATCTCATAGTCGTCATTTATTCATCAACCTAAATATTTACACATATAACTTCCTGTGCCTGTCTAAACAGATGACAGCTAAATATATATGTGTTTATAATGTTTGTTATTCAACCTCATTAGCGTGTGATCAAGGAAGCATGTAAGATGTGTCAACACATCTTACTAAGTAAAGTAGTAAAATAAAGTACTATATTACTGTATGTACATCAATTATGTCTTATACTGTATGTACATAAATTATAAGACACATTTTCAAGAAAAGAAACATGGATGACAGTTACAGTAGAATGTAAGTTTTCCGCCCTTCCTCTCTGTCTATTCAGGTGTATCCTACAGTATCTGTGGTCTTAGCAGTGCAAATCAATCTCATGTAGGCTGGCCTAAGAGACTGGCTGCAGTTGTACCTTAACGTATGCATGGTTTGCTTTCAGACTGGCCCACCAGGAGAAACAGGGACCAAAGGACCTGAGGGTGGTCGAGGACTGCCTGGAATAGAAGGCAAAACAGGACAACCTGGTCCACGTGGCATGCAGGGCGACAGAGGGGTGCCTGGCCTGCCTGGGACACAGGGGCCAGCTGTAAGGCTTTTCAGCTTTAAACATGTGGAATCCTCACCATCACACACTATACATATGAGGATCCATTTAGCATGGGGTCATGTTAGTGCACATCTTTAATAAGACAAGGTTTAAGGTTAGGACTGTGTCAACTATTTTATGTCATGTCAACCAATCATGTGTTTTGCATTTAGATTAGATGTTATGTATTGTACATTACATTTTATATATATATATATATATATATATATATATATATATATTATATATATCATTATATATATCATTATATCATTTATATAGCATATTACTGTATTAACTACTGTATTAACCCATATTTTGACTCTTAGGGGAAATCTCCAACTGATACACACATCAAACAAGTTTGCATGAGGGTTATGCAAGGTTAGTGTCATCATCTTATTCAAACAAAAATCTGAATTATTTTTACTAATTGTTTTAAAGATTGAAT
>JAODUG010015213.1:0-23521 GCA_027564795.1 Aphredoderus sayanus | reverse complement strand
TATATATATATATACACACATCACATACAGTGACTCGGCAGTCAGTGTATATGTAATTGCATATTCATATGGTTTTTCTGTTATATCTTCATAATAAACTCACTGTTTTTCGAACATGTTCAAAAATTCATTTCAAACATAGGTTATTGAGAGACAACCACCTAATTTCACATGGACCAAATAAATGAGATGGAGTACAATCTACATTTACATGTACACATAATTTCCAAAGTTTTTCATGTAACAGCTATACTGTCAGTATATCTGTTACATGAAAACTTATGTGCTTATTAATAACAAACACCTGTTATTGAATGCCTTTTGTAGCCTACTCCTTCACTAATAATGATGACATCCAGAGTAATTTGGAAAGAATGGGCCTTATGACAAGCGGGGGTGGAAGATTTCCCACCCATCACTGTCATTTCAAATTTATTACTTTCCTATATACGTTTATCCCCAAATTTCACAATGTCACACCTCTCCTATTTCCTTGACACAGAGCTGGAAAAAACATGAAAGAATGCTGCCATGCAGGTTTTCTTCTTTCAATGACCTGTAGACTAAAAGGTAAAATAGTTTCAACTCTTCTATTCTTCCCTTCATCAAGGCTCCACACCTGGCCTGCCGCACACATGGGGTTTTTCCAAGCTGTGCAAATCATGACTGACGCACTGTACACTATTGTACCAAGGACTAGTCTATGTCCCCATATTATAGCATCAACACATGAACATACATAAATACTATAAGTCCACAACTCTGTGTTGTGAGAATACTAGGCATAGGAAACTGGTACTCTGACACTCTGGTATGTGTGCCAGAGAGTGATTACTTTAACCCTCCAGTTGTCAAACTGACCCAACGCACTACCTCTTTGTGGCGACACGAAAGGCACGAAAAAACAAACAAATACATAAAGAAAGAAATAATAAAGAAATAAATAAATACACACAGCAATGACACTCAAGAGAACCACACAATCATACACAATCAGATTGCACCATCTTCTGTCAAAAAAAGATTGTGTGTTTGAAACTCGAGGACAACAGGAGGGTTAATCCTTGCTTCTGTTTTGTAGCCTTGTAATTGTATCCTGATCTGGCGAGCTCGTTTGACTTTGCAGTGATTAAGTCTGGACAGGCTTCAAGACTACACACTTGGTTCTGAACCACCAGTGGTTCCGCCCAATCAGTGTTCTACTGGCAGCTCTGGGCGTAATTTAGTAGACAGATAGAAGTTCCTGCCTTTTTCCAAACAGTGTCAATGAACGGCTTCCCAGATTATTCTGTCTAACAAATTATCTGGCACCCAGCTCATACACTACAGAGGTATCCATATGTCTACAGTGTGTTTACTCTAAGAATGAGATGGCCAGTGCTACATCAAGCTAAGAAAAGTGCAGAGGCAATAGTACTTGGATTTTAATGTCAACTAGTTTTAGAAGTCACGTAGTCAGGGTTGTTTCAGCAACATCACTATAATTCAAGGATTAACAGGGTAGACTATAGGCAGACAACACAAATTGAAATTGTGAAAGAGACTATTTTCTCCCATATTGTAGACCTTTTTTCCCTCACCTTTATCTTTGTGTATTGCAACTCTCGCATAATACTGTAATGTAGCCACTGTCAGCTTGAATCAATCGGGTTCAGAAACTAGGTAAACAAACTATCCACATCTTATCCATATCTTGCCTCAATATACCATCCTGATCTTGTAACCCCTCAATTTAAAAGCATTTGTTTCCCGCCAGGAAGAACATTGTCGTCTCAGGGGTCACATAATCTGAGGTTTTTCTGAAGATGACGACATCAGCGCATGTGCTTATTGCCATTCCCACCATTTTAAGCCTTTTAATCAGCAGGGCGATCACAAATGCAATGTATATCTTAATTGAAAGAAGAACAGATACACTCATTGAATACTTTCCTCTGTGGAGAAGATGTATTTGCTGTGCTCTGTGATCTATCAGTTAGCACCAATAATGAAGGAGATTAGGCTGACAGAGAATTCCTTAGTTATTGCCATGTCAATAATCTAACATTTGAAACAAAGATTAATAGTGTAATTCTTTATAGTGTTGGTAACATAATCATATGAATTAACATGTATGAATATATTCCATATATCCTGTCAGAGGCAGGTCTCTTCCTGTCAGTTTAAATAACTTGGCAACGTTTCAAGAATGAAACTGTACATTTTGTCGGACTGTTGTCATTCTATGGCTGTTTCTGAGATAAAAGCATTCTTTTCAAATCTAAGATCAAATCTATTGAGTTCAATTACTGCTGCATATCAGTGCTAAAACCACACAGGCGCTGCTGCTGGTGTGAGCAGGCCCGTATGACAAGAGATGGTCTTCAAGGCCGCATTGCCCCACTCCCGACAATATAGAACTATAAAATTTATGTGTGTTGTAACATGTGTTAGCCCAGATAACATGAGGCAAGCTGTCATTATTTCTAACCGAATCTAATTTGCTTACAATTGCCTCTATCATCTGTTGACAAATGCACTAATTGTTAGTCGCTTTAGATAATAGCGTCTGCTAAATGACGTAAATATAAATGTCATTATTGAGTTTCACCTTGCAGTCATCTCTCACATCTCTGCCCACTGCAGCGAGCCTTAACTTACGTAGCGTGACAGAACAAACCATGTTTGCGTTATAGGGAGGTATAGGCAAAGTAAACTTATTTTCCAGGAAAATAAAGATACTGTGGAAAGAAAAGAAAAAAACTTTATTGAAACTCACAAATATTATATATATTATATATTAAACAAATATTTATTTTTGATAAACAATTCCAGCAGCAACAACAGATTATTTAAAGCTTAGAGGGCCTTGTTGGGCCTCCCTTGACCCAGGGCCCTAGGATAACTGATCCCCCCATGTCTGCAGCCCTGGCATGAGTCTCATGGCTCTCATTGTCTTCCATGCAGTCTGTACCTTATTAATCCTGTTAAGATGTGCCATAGTTTTCCTTTGATAATTGACATGGGAATTTCTAATCTCTGACCTAACCTCTTGTCGAGATTTCTTAACCCTCATAAATAAATAAATAATGAAATACACAAAGCACTTATACTAAAGAGAAGGACACAATCAGACACAATCAGGTGGCGCCATATGCTGGCATAAAATGGTAGTGCGTTTGAAACTCGAGGACAACAGTAGGGTTAAAGGCAAATTTATAGCTCAAATAACACCTTCTTTAAATCTTCACCTGCTGCACCATGTTTTTTTTAAATGTTTAAAAGTAGTTGTATTAGTGGAACATTAGCATGCATGAAAATGTAATCGCTTAATGATATCAAATGCATCTCGGAAAAACATTTTAATTAATTTTCATTAGTCAAGAAATATGACAGGAGGGGGAGGGTGGCTTTATAAACTTGAACTGGTCTGGCCAGTCTCCTCTCTGTCTTATTAACAATCATTTTTTGCCCTGCGGAACTGACACTCAAAGTATGTTGTTTGCACTGTTCTCTGTAAAAAAGTTCTATTTTAAGTTCTTTTCTTTTTTCTTTTTTTTCAACAGTAAAACACCTATTGCAACCTCCGGATAACTTCCACCCTGAACCCACGCCTGAATTGTGCAATTCATTTCTGGACTTCTTCAGTGGAAAGGTTCTGGACATCCACCTGCATTTACAATCACCCTCCACCTCTGCTGAGAACCTGTCCTGGATGAACACATCATTGGGATCAACCTCCACCTCCTGCCTCTCTGACTTCATCCCGGCCACTGAAAAGTCCATTACTGAAAAGTCCATTACTGAACTCATCATGAAATCAAAATGCTCTACCTGTCAACCTGATCCCATGCCCACTAGCCTCATTAAAACATACCTTCCCTCCGTCACTTGCCTGCTCACTGACATTATTAACTCCTCTCTCACTATCGGCTTTGTGCCCATCACCCTGAAAACTGCAGCTGTGACCCCCACACTTGAGAAAACCAATGCTGACCCCAATGATCTGAACAACGTCCGCCCCATCTCCAACCTTCCTTTCCTCTCCAAAACACTTGAGTGGGTGGTGGCCTCTCAACTTCTCAATTTGTTACATTTGTAACAACTAATGAAAACCTTTTGTGGTAAAAATAGTCTGTTTCTACCTGGGTGGGGATGGGGAGCTATGATGGGGAGCTATAAAGATCTACGAAGAGAACTGACTTATCTTGTTGTGAACTGTGAGGATAGATTCATGGCACAAAACCACAGCTTATAGAGAGCGAAAGTCCTGTCCTACTCTTTCATTGCACTTTCACATAGAGTTTTCCAATCAATCGTTATAAACAGCTGAAATATCACGGACTGTTTTTTCCAAATTGTCAACTCGATTTGAATACTGTACATATCCAACAAAAACATTATTTCCCATGACACCAGTATCATGTTATCATATTTTACCCAAGACTGCATCATACTCTGTAAAAACTTTGTCAAAATAACATTAGAAGGATTTACAACATATTCAATTCATATGGTATGAATTAAAAGTATATATTAATGTTAACTGAAGGTCTCACACTTCATTCTAGAACTTGACCTATGGATGATATGGCACACAGATAATTGTAGGCCAATTTATTAACCCATCAGAGTCTATGGCTATACTGGACGTATTGTAATAGGTCTATAGTTACTTTTGATTTGAATGGAATGTTTAAGATTCCCTGTTCAATAAGGCCCAGAAGGGGTGAATTGCATTTCATACTGTTGATCACGGTTATCGTGTGCCTTGTTTTAAATGTGTGTTATCAGAAATTGCTGAGAGGTAAAGGGATAGGGCGTTTGTAACCTAATTGATGTTGCTACATTGAAACATCGGGCATTCAAAATAAACATTTCTACAAGTATATGTAAAATAGAAAATTAAATGTAAACAGATTATAAGTGCATTTAAAAGAAATGTGTGTAGCCATCTTCTGATACCAGGGTACCAGAGCGTGGCAGTTACCGGTTCAATTGACCTTTCGCTCTACTCAATTCTTTTGGAGTCGAGGGTGGTATGTTACTGAAAGGGGTTGACAAGCGGAGGGGGGAAGCAAAGAGGGTGAAAATGGAATGGGAGACACAACAAAGGCCAAAACAGAAACTAGCCAGAGGGGTTACAAAAAGTGGGGCGTAGACTAAGGGATTTGGTTTACTCAGTAACCACTCCAGAATGCCATACCTAGACACAAGTTAATGTTCACACAGTTACTTGCAGTCCATGGTCTCAGGAGTTATATGATCCTACAGATTATATGGAATTTAACTCGAAATTTCAATTTGTGTAGACTATATGTTGATAATAAAACGTAAAATAAAACCACTAACATACTGGCACGAGGCTTACAGAAAAATTAAAACTTTTGTTTTGTGAAAAAGTTTGAGTTAATCTTTTGCTCTCGGTCCCCATTATGCAGCTCCATTACTGTACAAAGAAAGTATATATACAGTCATACTGTATTTTTATAATGTACAGTGATGTTTGAAAGTCTCTTTCCATATTTATATTATTGTCTCGCTTTTCATTCTGTTATCACTTTTCTCACCCTTTCTCTCTCTCCCTTTAAACTCATCTCATATCATTGTCATGCTCACCATTCATCCAAATGTAACTGAATGTTTACTCACTTGATGTCTCAACACAAGCAAAGACAATTTAATATCAAAAAGTCAATTTCAAGATGTTTGATTGGCTTTGGAGATTGCCATTTTATAGTAATAAATTAAATAGTAGTCAACCAACTATTAACATAGTTACAACTTAAGCCTCATGAGTGCCATCTGATTATGTACTGTATGGTTTTGTGTTTTTTATTAACTATTTCTTTATGTATTTGTGTTGTTTTTTTGTGTCTTTTAACCCTCCTGTGGTTCAAACTCACACCCTGTTGTGCCAGCAGTGCATATCTGTGTGTAAGCTGTAGAATTAGGTTTAGCGCCTTCTATCTGCCACAACGAGCTAGTGATTTGGGTCATTTTGACCCGGAGAACATCCTGAGGCTTAATAATAAGTAATAACATAGAGACATAATAAGTTTGACCTTTGACATTCTAATGGAGCACCCTATGGGGTTGAAGGGAGAGGTGTTGTGATGAGTTTAAATATCAACTACCTCTCAGCATCACTTAACTTCACTTCAATCCATTTATATAAACACGACACAAATGACAATGTATTGCTGTCCTCTAGTGGAGAGATAGTCACAACAGAGCTGCTAAAATAATCATTCCATAAATGTTTCTTGAAATAAAATACTGTATTGTGGCGTCAGCCTTAACCCTCATGTTGTCCGAAGGCGCCAATTTTAATTCTACAGCTTATACAGACATATTGGTGTATGTGCACTGCTTTCACAAGGTGTGTTTGAAACCAGAGGACAACAGCAGGGTTAAAAGGCACAAAAAACAAAAACAAATACATACAGTACATACATACAGAAATAAAAAAATAAAAAATACACACAGCGCCATATGCTGGCATAAGACGGTATGTGTTTGAAACTTGAGGACAACAGGAGAGTTAATAAATATTTTTGCAAAAGTTGCAATGGAAAAATACCAGTGCATTTGATTACCACTGGAGCAGTGCAATACTGTGGGCAACGATGGAGAAGCAGTATAGGGTAAACATCTAAATTAATTCATCCTCCAAAATCAAACTAGACTGCAAATGTAAAATACATAGTAAACTCTAACCAGTACTAGTAGGGTAGTTCTAGCTCTCATGTCTTCATTTATATTTGATCAAGACCAGTTCCAAAGTAACTCATGTGATATCCCGATGGAGAGAATTGTTGATAAAACAAATATATGATTAGCCCAGTCAGAAACAGTCGCAAAGCAGATATTGCAATGAAAGATGCAAAAGTATATAGTAACCTTAGTAAACTGAAGTTTAAATCGAAAAACAAATCTCAATGAGCTACAGTTTAGCCTCTTTCTTATCAGTCTCAATTTTATCTTCCTTCTTTCTCACATTGTCTTGTAAGACCTTTGGACATCATATATTTGATTCTAAATTGTGAATATTGCACACAGCCCATAACAATGTTTTGGGTCTTCTTGTTACCAGTCTGTATAGACACACACACACACACACACGCACACACACACACACACACACACACACCTCTACATGTAACACAGGTCTTTGGTGCTGCCCCCAAGTCTTTTTATAGATTTGTGTTTGAGATGCAGCTGCCTGTGTGCATCTACCCCATCATACCCCCCACCAAACCCACACACTTTCTCTGTTTGTGCCTCACTCTATTTCTTCCTCCAATCTCTTTCCCAGTCACCCATTCAATTCCCCGTATCTTCTCTTTTTCTCCCTCTCTCTGTCTTTTTAGATTTTTTTTTTTAATATACCGGTAGATTTCCCCCCTCTGAATTTTCTCTCCCTCTTTCCTTAAAGCTTCAACTTTTTTCAGACATTTTCAGGACAGTATTCGCAAATGGCTGACAAAAAGCCCACGCTAACAAGGAAAAAGGACAAGAAAGACAAAACGCCTGAAACGGCAAAGGATGTAAAAAAGGAGTTGAAGAAAGAAGAAAAGCCTCCGGCTGAAGAAGAGCCATCGGTGTCTAAAGGAGATACAGTGGCTAATGGAGGAGCAGCTGCTAATGGAGGGAATGGGGAAATGGATGTGGAACAAATGGAACTTCCTCCCTTTGAAATTATCACAGGGTAAGTGCTCATTTATGCCAGCTGTTCAGTTGAGTCAAAGACTGAGACAATGGTACATTTACAAAATTATCTAATTGCTTTTAAAGTATGTTTTTTGGAGCCACAATTATGATTGGTTTTACTTTGTTGCTACTTTTAAAAGTTGTATTTTGATGCTAACATGTTATAGTATCACCTTAAAAAGTGGCACAGCTCTCTGATAAAACATTATATTGTTACCTTCATTTATTTTATGTCTGTTTATGTGTGGTTAATCGGAAACTATGCGTGAGCAGCAGCAAATTTGACTAACATTAGAATTGTAGGGACCCAAAGATGTGGCGTACTCTAGTGGCTGCAAGCAGTGTGCCTTGCCATATCATCAATATTTATTATGGTAGGCCTACATTTATCTGTGGAAAGCTCTGAATGTATTGACCAAGAGTGTTGAGAGTTGGTCTCTCTTTCTTCAATACAGTATGTTCTACAAACTTTATCTCAGTATTTCTAAATATGATATACATTGTGGATAGTGTGCCACCATTTTTCAACAGAAGGGCATCACATTGTGTTAAAAAAAATATATATATTCACTCAAATGGAAAGAAAATGATTGGCCATATAGATAATTACAACGAGAAAAAAATTGCATACCGCCGTATCACAAAGGACATGGCCTAGGCTACAACAGAGTTCCCTTATTGTGCAAATAAATGTTTCCCTGAGTGTTAGTTCCCCCATTGTTAGTTAATATGTGTTGCAATACAACCAAAAGAACAGAAATGAGGAGAAAATAAGTAAAAGCATCCCCAATGTAAATGACCCATATATTTTTTTCGTAGATTTAAATTAAAGATACTGTAGCAGTTAAAGATACTCTCTGGCCTCCATTTCTCTCTAAATGTTGCTGATTCATGCCAGATCATATTTATTTCTAAAGCCCTTTCCTTCTACAGTCAACCAGGCAAAGTGGCAATTGATGCCAAATGGGCAACACACATTATTATGTAATTGGCATTACATTTCAGATGACTATATGTTTAAAGGATGAACAATATTTTTTCAAACAACGCAAAACAAACGTCAACAATTATATAACAATATTTGTTGGAACTTACTGAACTGAATATCCAACATTATTTTAAAACCAATGAATCTAACGAAAAATGTATGTATCAGATCCAAAACCTCTACTTTTTATCAGAAGCAACTGGATTGCCTGCCCATTTTATGGCAAACATAAGGACACATATCAAGCCTGAAGATGAAATATAACCCATTCCCAAGTCTTTGGAGTTGGGACTGAGCTAGCTAATAAGTAATGGGTCACAGAGTCACAGGGCTAATAATAAAGAGTTAGAATTCCATTCTGGGCCATACTGATGCCCTAAAATTAGCCATGGCCTGCATTGCTCTGTTAGTTATCTGGTTATACTGTCTGCACTAAAGCTTCCAGCGCCAGCCAACTCCTATTTTACCCCCCTTATCTCCTGTCAAGGTATTGCCAGCAGGTGCTGGAGCTTGTGTGGAGATGTTAATACAAGCTGTTTTGACAGCTGTTGTCTATAAGCAAACAAAGCAGCCAAATGAAGCAGATCAAGTCTTGTTACATATAGAGTAAATAACTTAGCTTGCATAATGTAATATATTGTTTATGTAACCCTAAAACCCAGATTTTAAACAAAAATAAAAATGTACTGTACATTAAAATAACCAGTCTGATACAAACTATAAGCCTGCATGAACAGTGTATTTTTGTATCGTTTTATGCCTCCGTTTTGGGCTTTTGGCATGGGATCTGCCTCTCAATCCATGGGCTCAATTTCATAGCATCTGGGGGATGCATTCATAGATAGATAGATAGACAGACGTGAATTTACTGTAAGTGTTTATCACTCCAACACGCTCTGCAGTGTAACCACTTGCTTAACCCTCATGATGTCCTCCGGGTCAAAATGACCCAAATCACTTTGTGGCAGATAGAAGGCGCTAAACCTAATTTTACAGTTTACAGATATGTTTGAAACCCGAGGACAACAGGAAGATTAAAAAGCATGAAAAAACAAACAAATACATAAAGAAAGAATGAATAAAGAAAGAAATACACACAGCACAGACACTAAATCATACACAATCATACACAATCAGATGACACCATCTTCTGTCCAAAAACATTTAACTTGAGGGTTAACCCTGCATGGATTGGATTATGAAAATACTGCATTAGGTAAAAAATAAATTAACTGCTCATTTGTGTAACATGGTCTTTGATGCTGTAACTACATTAATGCACATATTATGTCCTTTAAGTCCTTTTATGCTGTATGGAAAAAGAGCCCCCACAAATGTTAACACATTTCTCCGGCCTGAAGTTCTCTCAATTTCAGGTCAGATCATATGCTTTTATAAAGCCCCTTCCTGATATAGTCAACCAGCAAAGTGGCAATTGATACCAAATTACCATACCATACAAACCATATTATGTATTTTGTTAGATTTTTTCGCCAAGAGTCTCTGTTATATACTGTTTGCCTTGATTTCACATCTGATCTTTTGTTTGTTTCACAAATCCAATTCTGTAGGATTGTTTACTGGTCTTTGAGAGTTACCAATAAGCAGTACAGGTGTACGAGGGCATCCATCTGGTGAAGATTCCTTAAAGTATCTTAGGATACTGACACATTCTGGATTCATTCTACATTAAATGTTTTACAATTTTACAATGTGCTCATTTAACTTAAAAAAAAAACAGAGGCGCTTGCCCATCAGTGCTATAATTTGTTTCATTGTTCCACACAGGGACCGCATTGAGCCTTTCCTCTTCAAGTTTCAGTTCAAGAACGTTGAATACTCGTCGGGTCGCAACAAGACCCTGCTGTGTTACCTGGTGGACAAGGGGGATGTAGTGAATGGCCTGTTGAGGGGCTTTCTTGAGGACGAGCATGCTGGCCTTCATGCAGAAGAAGCCTTCTTTGTACAGACGCTGCCCGATTGTGACCCTGCAATCAAATACACAGTCACCTGGTACATAACTATCTTAAAGGTGGAGTCAGTCATTCTGGTGTAAGATTGTTGATATTTGAACTCAATCAAAACAAAAACACTTCTCCTTCAGAAGCTCTGCCCCCCACAACAGAAACACATTACCAAGGCAACGATACTGTTGTGTGGTGCGGTCTGCACCACTTTGTTTGTGCTCCCATTTACAAAGTCAGGGCTGTGTAGAAACATCGGATATTTTTCAGTGCGCACACAGAGCGGGAAAATATTGTAGCAGACCATGAGTAGATAGTTGCTGAATTTAAATGTGTATTGACTTACAATCGCTGACTCCACCTTTAATATCTTACTGTACTGTATGTGTTACACATTCTGTAATCTTACTTGTGCAGTTTGTGTTAAACACGCTATACCAGTGGTTCTCAACATGTGGGTCCCTCAGGGGGGTACAATCTGTTTGAAAATCATACTAGCAGAATTACCCAGAATGCCAGAAAACCACAATACAATGTAACCCAAGTCACTGAAACTTCAAATCCCTTTTATTCTCACTAGGTATGTGTCTTCCAGTCCCTGCTTAGCCTGTGCTTCCAAGGTAGTCGATGTCCTGAAGGCCAGAAAAAACATGAAGCTGTCCATCTTTGCATCTCGGCTGTTTGAGTGGGAGGAGCCTGAGATTCAGGCTGGGCTGAGGGCCTTACATGCTGCGGGCTGTAAGCTGCGGGTGATGAAGCCCCTAGATTTCTCCTATACCTGGGACACGTTTGTGGAGAATGACGAAAGCCCTCTGAACCTCTGGGAGGACTGTAAGGACAACTACGAGTATTACCATGAAAAACTAGCAGACATCCTGCAATAACCAGTGAGTGTTTACAGGGAAGCTTTTATGCCTCTTGTGAAAAGGGGAAAGTCATTAAAAAGGTGTAAATATACGTCTTTGCAAGGATAGCATTATCAAACGTCAAAATATAAAATGTATTTGACTTTGTTGTGTCAACCCAAATTTCTGTCTTGACACAGGAATCCAGCTGACTGTGTCTATCTCCTGGTCACCCCTACACGCACCATAGCATATAATGGACTTTTATGAGAGTGAGAGAGAGAGATGCTAGTCAAACTCATTTAAATGAAGACGCCTGAAGAAAATGATATGTCTTCAAAAGGTATTTGAGCAAGATCAAGTAAAAATATACTTTCCAATCAAGATGTAAAAAAAAATAAGTGAATATCACAGATTACCACCAAATCAAGAAGTCACATTACAATAAGGTAATCAGGAATAAAGATGATTAGTTTAACATTGTATTAGTTCAGTTAACATGATGTGAAACTTGGATGTGTCTTGTAAGGCGAAAGGGTCACTTGTATTTAACGTGTACATGTACAGCAGATTCAAGATTTAGCACAACAAAAATTGTTTCTCTCAACAAATGCTATCCTTGCGATCCTTGTGTGATTCATATAAAACATTTTTGTCTGTATTTACTCTGACGATGAATGATCAAAACACTTTTTACTTTTTACTAAAGACAACATAATAATATAAGAATTAATTAATAATATATAATTCTGAGAATATTATAAGATGGTTGCACTTTAAAATGGGTGTTGCATTCAATAAAGTTTATTGATCACATAATGTGTCAGATGTTTTTTTTTTTACACAATATTCTTTTGACATCGTGTCAAAATTATATTTCACATGTCAAATATAGAGCATACTGTAGTCTTGCACCAAAACGGTAAACTTTGCATGTACAATATTAATATTTTATGAAATTATGATAATAGCCACATCAAAATGTGCTGGTTGAAGGAAATGAAGGAATGTACACAAAAATTACATATTGCAATAAAACGCTTACAATTCAGATCAACAGGTTAAATGCTATGGAAATATAAGTCATTAACATAATATTATGCCTTCAATTCATATTCGCTAATATATATTTGAACTAATAATCTGTGTAGTATATACATATTTTAAAAGTACCTTTTTACTACTTTGTTTAGATTTTTAAAACAAAACTTAATTGTAGAAACATTTAGAATACTATATATATATAAACATTTAGAATACTATATATATGCAGACTGTACACAATGACATTGACATACTAAACTTCACTCTTGGGAGAGAGGACTAGTTATATTGCAATGCTTACACTATCCGAACCACAAAAAATATGAAATAAGATGATGAGATAATAAATTACAATTAATTATTTAACAATTTACATAACATACAGTATACTAATTTCTAAATAATGTTTTAAGTTTTTTACATTTGTTGTGAAATTATTTCTGTAAATTAAAGAGTAACATATAGGGATGAATTAAAATGATTAATAGTGGATATGTTATAATTTCCACCATAATTCTTAACATTTACGCTGTATATTACTGTAATTAAGTAGTTTATGGAAATTAGTATGCAATTAACAATCTGTAATTTAAAAGTTTTAGAAGTTTTCTAGTGTTTTACATGATGTTTAGGGCTTTAAGCACATTCGTGGAAGTTTTTTAAATCAGGTTTAAATAAAAAAGAATACAAATTCAGGTGTAGTTGCATGCTTGTGCCTATAGGTGCCGCTAGGGTTCCCTCTCTGGAAGAGGTGTCAGGTAGGGATTGAAAAAGTCTTTCAGCAGGCTCTCCATTGATGCCTGATGCTGGCTCTGCACTCCTGCCGTCTGGGAGCCGGGGAGCATCTCTGAGCTGAGGGCCTTGGGCGAGCCAAGGAAAGAGGAGCGGGTCTGGGCGGTGTGGAGACCCTCAATGGCACTGGACAGCCAGATGAGCCTCTTGAGGCTCTGCATGGTGTGGCCACGGTCGTGCATGAGCTGGTGTTCTGTCACTGCTCTGCGGCTGAATGGGAGGACATAAGGGGAAAACAACAAGTTTCATTTAAAGTTGCAGTGCGTAATTCTTAGGCTGTTATTAAAATTAAAAGGGCCCTATAATGGTCAGACAACATGCAAGTTGTAATTTCATATGCATTGACATGTGCTTGTGTGTGTGCTCGCGCTCTATTTGCCTACATGTATATTCATCAACATTGCTGTTGCTTTTGTGAAACTTTTTTTCTTTTTCAAATCAGGGATTTCACCCAGACATACAGTATTATGAATGTCTGTCTAACATTTAGTATTCAACATATTTATTGTGCAATGATTTAACACAGGCGATATAGACATAAACTTGCATCACAATTTGTGTTTACTGTAATGTAATGTGTAATATTTTTTAGTTCTGAATTGGTTAACCTTAAAAGAACTAACCATCTAGCAATGTTAGTTTGAGCTACTCCATTGAATTAAATGCACAATATAAACATCATTAAAAGAGTAATTTCATATTGGGAGCAGTTGAAATGGGGTCAGAGTGCAGTACAACAAGTTTGCCCTAACAGAAATAGGAATTTATTATTCCCCTAAAAGTAAAAATCCTCTTATCACTGGCAGTGTTCAATGAGCAAAGACATACAGCATGACATAAAGTTGACCACAAAACTAATTTACACTCACCTCTCGGTCTCTTGACACTGACCAATTGTGAAGACGACAAGAAACATGACAGAGAGCAGTTGTACAGTCATGTGCGGCACAAGCATTTTCTAGAATAAAAAGACACAAACAAAATGGAACTGGGATCCTAGTGAAACTGTTCTTTCATACCAAAATGTTATGTCTCTACTCTAAATCTTATCAGTCTCTACGATATGAGCTTTATCGACAAACTTTCTGAATACAAAAGTACTTTTCACCTGAAGAATACAGTACATTACATGGTGATTGACACCCTACTTGAGAAATGGCACATAATAGAATATATATAAATAATATATAATTATTTAAATTCCTGAGTTGTTAAGTGTAAAGGTAATGATTACTTACCACCATGCTTGACATGTAATGTAATTCCGTTGAGTGGCGGACGTTATTGCTGGTAAGTGTGACAGCCAGGCCTTTTATACAGCCCCCTAGCACATACACACTCATCTCTCTCTCTCTCTCTCTCTCTCTCTCTCTCTCTCTCACACACACACACACACACGTCAGGTGTTCCAATATATACATAATATCCTTCTAATATGCAAATGCCCTTGACGTAGCTCTACTTGAAGTTCAATTAAAAGTAGAACAAAAATGATATTTTGTGTAAGCAAAACTGGACTCCGCTTGTTATTGTATGCATCGTTGACATGCTTCTGGGATATTGTTTACATAATAAGGTACTAACAACAAGAGGGGAATTCAATTTCCTGGGTTGACATTACTCTCTGATCTATATTGCTTTCAGTTGAAGTAATCCTTCCATCTCTTTCAAAGCAGTTAAATCACTAAGCATTGCGTAGACAACTAAGCATTTTTTAAATTAGTGACAATGCAGCGATTTATATTTTAGAACACAATGTACCATAAATACATTTACAGAATCTTCCCATTTTGCCCATCAATGAGTTGAATGACTGTGAACAATTACGAGGTTAAAAAAATAATAATCCAGAGATGAAACTTTTTAGCACAAGTACCCAAACCACCTGCCGCCAACCCCCTTTATCTAGTTAACATGCCTGTCCCCTGGAGCTGTTGTCTGGGTGGGCGACATTAAAGCTAACCTTTAATGAAGCCGAGCAGACAGTTTAGAGTCTCCCATTAGTGCGGGACTGTCACAGTCACCAATGGAAACAGTCGTCTTGGCAACACCTTCACAGCAAGGTATCCATTGGTGAAAAATTCAACCCTAGCCTCGAGGCCTGTGGGTGTCAAGGTAGAGATGGGGAGTCAGAGACAAAATGGACTCCTAATTCAGTCCATTAAAAATGACTTCAGTGGGCACGAGGAAATGAAATTGAGGGGGGGGTGGAATAATGAGGAGGTGGGTTTGGGAACAACCAGGTTAGCGATTTAGTGCAATGGAATGAATGACTGAGAGCAGTAACACACAAGTGTGGAGATTACATGCAGGGTCACCCTGCTTTTATTATCACTGTGTGGTGTATCTCAACCAAGCTGCTGAGATTTAATACAGTGTTGATGTTGCTGAACATAAAGGTTACTGGAACCCTCAGAATATGTACTAGTTAAATACTGGTGCATTATCCACTGCTCCTGGATGTCCATCTATTTAATCTCTGTTGGGGACTGATACCCTTGGTCATCATAGTTCCAACCACTGTATGTGAACTGTATCGAGTTTATTGTCAAGTTTTACTTTCTTATCCCATGACAATCTAAATGTCATCGTCTCTTCCACCTTAAACGGCATGTTTCAACGCCTTTATACTTTCAATTATCCAGAAATCCATCATACGGCTATATTGCATTTTAAATGGATAATTTCCTTGCGTATCAAATCAACTGTCAATTTCTCCACTTTCTTATTGTTAGGTTATAATGAACATGACCACCATTGTTTTCGAATTGTCGCATCTCCATTCTGAATAAATCTGAATCCAGCTGTCCTTCAGTTGAAATAATAGCTTTTGTCCATATGGTGGCAATGTTGAGCTAGCTTTAACACATAATTCTGGCCTTATCTTTTGGATATGAGTGTCAGCTAGGTTGGAAACGAGGGAGGCATCTGTTTTATAATGTGGCGAGAAAACAGTTACAGTACAGACAGTGAAGATTAATAATGGGAAGATTATGGTAAGTTAATGTAAAAGGTAACATGTTGATCGCTACTAGGCAACATATATTGCCAATACCACTGTAATATTCAAAAAGTTTAGTATTGTATGAATTCAGACAGAATAACCACAACTTGACGCTAAATTATTTCAAATCCCAATGGCTTTATTTTATGTATATATATATACCGTATATATATTTATTTATATATATATAATTCTATATTTATATAATAACTTTTACCTCACTTGCTTGATTATCATTTTTTGTTCTGTTAGGTTCAAACGACATGACACTAAGACCAAGGCATTCCACACGATCATATCTTACAAAAGAGTAAAGAAAAGTTCAGGGTGAGTGTACATTGTGTACACACACACATACATACATACAGACATACAGACATAGTTGTACATGTAGTGTGGTTCCGTTCAGTAAAGAGGTGTTGGGGAAAAGCAAGACTGGTATTTACTAAGACAAAGACGTGCACATAAAAACAGATTAGGATGAGAAAGCGCGCATGGACAACACAAATAAGAAACAACCAGTCTATAACCGAAGAATTCTGTTGCATAGTTTGAAGCAAACAGGAGAGACATTTTGCTGTGATAATGTGGTCTTATTTACATAAGTGAGTTAGACAGGAGGGGAGAGGGGGTGAATGTATGTTCTATAGTTATACGTATAGATAGAGCAAGAGAAAGACTAGGGAAGAGAAAGACAGGGGGGAGGTGAAGGACACACTGAGGAAGAAACACTTTTACTACACAGACAATTCAACTTAAAACTTTCCCTGACTAAAAAAAGTTGCTTCACGACTTTTCAAAACAGATTTTGGGGCAGTAGCCTAGACACTTTGGGTGTAAATTGGGACTGCAAAGGAATTGCAAAAGTAATAAATCATATAGTTTAGTATGTTTTGGAGATTGTATTTCATAGTAGACCAGAGGGCTTGTTATTAAGTGTTACTGTGCAAACATTAAAGACATTCCATCGTTCTGAGCCCTGCTCTCAAGCCCTTGACATTCAATTACAGATATGTGACCCCCCTCCCACCCCACCCCACACACACACAGTAAATACAGTTCTGGTCATTCAGGTGAACCTGGTAAAGGTAAGGCAGAGCTTTCTTGATTAAACTGGAACACAAAGATACCTAAAAATTCTGTCTTTTTTAAACCACAAAGTGTGGTTGTTCCATTTGATATTCCATTTACTGTGCTTTTAACAGCTGGATGAGTTCAATTGCAATAAATACCTTTCTCTGAAATGTCAATTTACAATAAGTCAAGAGAGATAAGGGCCAATATTACCATAAAAGCTAAACATAGATTCATTCTGTGAATTTATCAAATTAATGGCTTTTGTTAACCCAAGTCAAAGTATGCAACCAAAGCAGATATTGTGTTTAAATTCCATCAGTGCAGCCACTGTAGTAATGATGAATATGAGCCTTTCACCAGCGTTAATGCACAAATAATGAAAATGAATGAGTAAACATAAGGTTAATTTTTATTTAAATACTGAGGATTTTCTGACCAAAGAGAACAAGATGCAGCTCTTGCTCATCGGACAGATAAATCACAATAGCAGTAGAAATTCTGAAATATGGAAACTAAAGCTTTAAGGGTTAAGGTGTATGTTCATTGTCATGGTTTAGCGCTATATTATAGAAGTTCTGCGCTCCTCGTTTCATTTTAATTTTAATCTAGGCAGCCACAGATGAAGCAGAGCCAATCCGCAGTCTACAAACGGTTTCCATATTAAGCTATTTTTATGTATATTGTTGTCAAACGGTATTTTTAAATTTAAAATCTTGCAGTCCTTTTATAAAGTTCTTTACTGTAGCTTTAATAACGGACAGAAAGTTATGGAAATATGTATGTTATGAATGAATGCCAAAACTATCAAAAATTTTAAAATAAGCCTTAAAAAAATAAAAAAAAGCTCTAAATTCATCCACACTACCAATCCAAAGTTCCACTCAAAAAAAAAAAGAAGCAGATTCCATCTAATTTTCCTCAGTGTGTTTCACCTCGCAGTGCAATTTTGTGTGTGTTTGCATGTATAGTATGTTTGTTGTGTGTTTTGAGTATAATTTTGGAAGCAGGTAAACATTTGGGATGTCTCATTCAATACTTAAACATGCAGAACATTGAACACATATATTGAACAATTAGCTGTATCCAAATGCAATCTTTTTTTTTTCTCTTTTCATAAAAAGTGGCTTAGGCTACACAGAACACGACAGGTACCAATCGCACCAGGTTGGACATATTGCTTTAAACCACCAAATTTTGTATATATGTCATGCATGCCACATAGATGATATTATGTTTATACAAAAATAACACCAGCGCATATTACTGTGCAATCAATTACAGAAAACAAATCTATCTGTTATTTTCGCAACTAAATACAATTGAGTATTAAAAACACAAAAATGGTCTGTATATTTCTCAATGCAAAAAAAATATATAATAAAGTTAATACATTTTTATGAACTATTATGTAATTTAAAACCCCCTTTGTCTGTTACTGAAATTTATTTTCTATATCCAATAAAATAAAGCTGATTGGAAAAAGGCAATGCTTTCCAAGAGGAAGCAGTTCAGTCAAATCTAACAGTTATTGCACAACAAGCATGTACACAAGTCCAAACACGGACCAGATCTGGAAGAGCCTTTACAGCCTTTCCAACAGAGAATAAAACAAATCGGTACATTGTCAGGTCATACCGGGCGTGGTTAACTTTTCAGTCTTCTGCTTCATGTTGTCTGTGCACTTTAGTTTTAATGTTTTTGTTGTGCCATGGCTGAAACCAATACAACAAAGAAATGTTTCAAAGAGTGTTTCTGATAGCTGGACCATTTCTCTACACCTGTAACGGCAGGAGGGCAAGCAGGGTCATGGACCATCACAAGACATGGATTATCAAAGCCAGACATTTGACACAACCACAGCCTTTCAAATGAAGCTTGTGCAAATAATGTTAAAAGAGCAGATTGTACAACGAAAATTACTTTGGCAGAACAATCTTAAAGCTAAGCTGGGTGATGACTAGCTGTTTGCCTCCAACCCCTCAAATCACCTACATGTCAGTTACAATTCATTCTGCAATGTGAAATTAATTAAGTACATACAAGATCAAATGGAGATTTTTGTAGAAGGAAAAAATAGAAAGCATAGAGGAAACAAATCATCATTATATAATAGATTCCCAAGTGTGTTTGTAAACTGAATCTGTCTGTGAAGTGGACTGGCAGACATCAAGGTAAGGCAGTCAAAAGTTTACAGACATAGAGGAAGAGGAAGATGTGATGTCATGAGTGATTTAACAGGTCTCTCTTCCAAAAGGAACAGTTTCCTAAGCCATTCATTTAAAAGTGTACAATGACATCTTATTAGATGTTCTATAGTTGCCAGTCACACAACAGCACCGATCTTCTTACATTATAAGCCAGTCCGCGATTGGTCATTTCTCAAAAGAACAAAAAAAATTCCAAACAAACCCATAGATTAAATAGATAATACACTCCCATTTAATGTATTACACTGCGTTACTAGGATTCACACTCCATTTGTTAACCCCCAATGGCATTCTTTAAATGCATGTATTGTCTCTTAAGACTTTAGATAAAATGATCGTACTTATGTGAAAAGGGTTGGGTAAAAATTAGATTGCTTAAGAGTCCAATTTCATGGCAAACAGTAAGTAAACAAGTCATTGTGGGTTTCTTAGCCCTAATATCAGATGGCTATGAAGAAACATGTCATAAATATATAGAGAACTGTAAAAGACATACTCCACGGTAGACTCATGTCATTCATGTACGTACTGTCACCAAACTCTTTAGCCTATACATATATATTCATATATTTCCAAAATATTAAAAAGTACTTAATATAAAAATACAGAAGAATTCTAAAAAAAATGAGCAAAACATTGCGTTTTATATGAAAACCATGCAAGAAAGATTCCCCATTTAGTTAAATAGAACTCCAAGACTCACAAAAGCAAAGGAATAGAGAGGAGGACTTGTCAGGAGAAGGAGATGCAGTGTCAGGCTCTGTCATTGACTTGGTTTTTATGTAAACATCGCAGAGGTCATTAAAACATAGCTCGGCAGTGACAACTGTAGCTTTCTCTTTGCTTTCTAGTCATGTTTGGAGTAAAAAAGGTTAAAAGGTTGGGGTCTGGGGAGAAAAAGTTAAATCAAATTATGCTAACAATGGGATACAAAACAATATTGACAAACCTATAAAATATGGCTCTGAGTTACGTAGAAAAAGCTCATCAGAAGTGAGCGGGAGAACCTAGTCAGGAAATAAGTTTAATATATGGCAGTAGTTACTCGTGTTGAATGCGTCTTAGTTGCCATCTAGCATGCTCATACTGTACTTCATGGCTTCTATTGTGGGGAACCCAGACTGGCCAGAGTAAGGGGGTGGGGCAGGGGTCTCTAGTATCCATCATTGCAATGATATATTATTCTTTATTTTTGTTAAGACAAGATTATTTTTTAGTTCCTGTAGGCTTGAAATAAGTTTAGAGATTAGTCCAAACAATTGTACAGTAGAGAGTAAAGCAGGGGACATGCGGCAGGAAGGGGCACATTGTAGATGTAGATATGGGACATAGATTGTTATCCCAGCGGCTTGGTCAAGATCAATAGTCACTCACCACAGCCAACACAGTGAACTTCGATTATAACACAGATATACTTTAGCCAAGAGGGGTAAGCTAGAGGCCCTTTGTCAAGAGCTGAATATGATCCCCACAATAGCTTTGGTTGTGTGAATGCACTGATTATTAGTATTTTTAATTTCACATGTAACAAACTAGCTAACAAAAAAAACCGACGACATTATTTCTGGATTTCCTAACTCGTACAAAATGCATCCCTTATCACCAATCCTAAATTCCCATGCTGCTCAAACAAACAAACAAAACATGCACACTACTGGCAGGGCAGGACATAAAAATAAATCATATTTAAATTAACACTCTTCAGTCACAACACATATTCCAATCTAATTTATGCGATTTGTGAGTAAATAGAGTGTGGTTGTGGTTGGGGTTAAAGGTAACCATAACCGTGATTGGATGTGGTGAGGTCACATGCCCCAACGTTTTTTTTTTTATGTTTAGTTATTTTTTTGTGTTTATGCTATGACCCTCAACACATGAAGTGTTCTCTCGGGACAGATATTTTCTAGTTTGAGTCAGAGAAAGCATAATGCAGAGACCTCTTGGTACTGTTTCACATAAAAACATAAAGCAATCAGACATAGTAAAGAAAATAACATTTTCAACTATTCAGCCAGGACACCTGTAGTGTGGTGGTATTTTGAGCTGAATCAAGTACACACTCGTTACATGCTCCCATAAAGTCATATTCTGTACATTTGAGAAGACCAATCCTCAACAGAAATCAACTAATATTGACAATGGTTACATTTTTGCAGTTACCCACAACCTGCTAATAAATCAAAACACGCATTTATGTACACAGGAATAAAATCACTCGTTAAAAGTTCTGTGCCATTGGAGAGCATTATGCAGGATTGAAGCAAACACAGAACAAACGTATCATGCTGCTATTCAGTCCCAACTCAACATAACTGAGGGTTATGGCAAATCATTTAAAAACCAAAAGAGAACAAGACATGTGAGGGTTTTCAAAAGGTGGCTAGAGGCTTGTAACTGCGTCCTCTTTGGGAATAAAGAGAGTGTGGGGTTTGAGTGTCGCTATGTGATCTCCCCTGTATGTCACTTTGCACCACCAAAATGGCTTCAACGAGTCTCTGGGGGAGAGGTTGGAGAAAAAAAAGGAAAGAAAAGACAGAGTGGTGAGTTTGTAGTCGAGGGTCACTACTAATAGAACTACAGACTCACTACAGTCTGAATGCATGGGGGGGGATCAGTCCCAGAGGGAGGGACAGCGTTCATCGGTGGGGTTGAGGGGGCAAAGAGCAATAAGGCTGAGGAGAAAGCAAGGTGACTGTGGATGAAGGAGAGGAACAATAAGGAGGAGGAGGCGGTCAGATGGAGGAATCCTGACTGCAGGTGGAGGCATGGGGGGGCGCCCCTCCTCCTCCACCCTCAGACGAAGAGCCGGGGAGGGTCTCGATCTCGTCGCCCGTCTCCTGGATGGTGGGGTTGCGTGCCTCCTCCTCCGACAGGGGCATGAACTCGGGGTGGGCCATGAAGCTGTGGATGGATGGGTTCTCTAGCCCCTCATAAAGAGAGCTACGGAATGCATTCACCACCTTAATCTGTGGGAGAGAGAGAGAGAGAGAGAGACTATGAGCATGACAACCATGGTGCCGTTTATAGGTTTATGAGTGATGGTCTCAGGCAGGTAGGGGTAGATGGGCACAGGGTTGTCAATGTGTCAACCTGGGCATGGAGGTGTGTGTGTGTGTGTGTGTGTGTGTGTGTGTGTGTGTGTGGGAAAGGTATAGAAGTTCTGGAAATGCACGAAACATCGCAAACACAACCAACAACCACAACAAAAATCTGTTTATGTGGGAACAATGCCCATCTCTTAATGAGGCATTAAGAGATGGGACAAAACAACTTCAAAACACAAAGGATAAAGGCTGATGAGATGGAGAACACAATTGGAGCACTGCAAAATGTAAAAGTGTTAACACAACAGGGAAACAGCACAGAGCGAAACGCTGCCAGATAATAAAAATAAAACTGCCAAAACAGCAGCAGCAGCAACAACAAACCAAAATACCTTCATGTGGAATGGGATCATAAACTGCTTTGAAATCACAAAGGCACAATAAAGGATCTAAATTACACAATAGGTACACAGACACACACAACATGCACACATATCTAAGCTTCTCATCAACAACACAATGAAGCTACACACTTGGCACCATATAAATGCCACAAACACATCTACTGTACATACTAGACGACATAACATGGTAAGCATTCATGATATGGGATTGAAGATGAACAAATGAATTAAAGAAAACGTGAAAAAAAATGTGATGAATGAAACACATTGAGGGATTTACAGTATGTCACCTCTACAAACAAGGTATAAACACACAGTTGGGTTTTATTGCTAGACATCAACTGAATCTGCACTCTTATTCTTGCTTTTAATTCTCAATAAACCCTCGTAATGTACTCTGGGTCAAAATGACCCAAATCACTAGCTCTTTGTGGCAGATAGAGGGCACTAAACCTAA
>JAODUG010015185.1:0-23538 GCA_027564795.1 Aphredoderus sayanus | reverse complement strand
CAGGATATCGAGGCGTAGTCGTGGTGGGGAGGGGTTGCGGTTCGATGGCCTGGGGATCTCATCACTGCTCTTTGCAGATGATGTGGTCATGATGGCATCATCGGTCCGTGACCTTTCAGCACTCACTGGATTGGTTTGTGTGAAGTGGCTGGGATGAGGATTAGCACCTATAAATTTGAGGCCATGGTTCTCAGCAGGAAACCAATGGAATGCATACTCCGGGTAGGGAATGAGTCCTTACCCCAAGTGAAGAAGTACCTCGGGGTTTTGTTTGAGCTTTACCGCACTGTTGTGATGAAAAGAGAGCTGAGCCGGAAGGCAAAGCAACCAGAAGACATGGGGGATGGGTGGTGGGCAGAGGGAAAGCCAGGGCAGGCTGGACATTGGAATGAGGAATGTCACGTCACCAGAGGTAAGGAGGCTGGTGCAGGAGGCTGGGCCATGCCAATGCAGTGTCGATGGGTTCCCTTCCTCACACGGCCTGGGCTCTGGAACAGTCCTTGGTAGGGGAAGAATGTTCCAGTAAGCTGGAGTTGGGATGGGGGGCAGGCGGAGAACAGCTAGTAACTGTTGGTTAGTCCAGATTAACAATAGTACAACTGTTTGTGGTAGCACACGCTGGTGAAAGCTTCCATCTTGAGGCAGCAGGTCAGAAGTGTGGGTTAAGAGCTGTGGGAGCTTCTAACCGTCAGGCTGAGGCAGGTCTGGTGGCCCAGGGTCTCCTGAAGCAGCCGAGAGGTCCCGGCAGGCCAGAAGGTTAGCAGCGTCAGCAGTTGCAGGAGTGGAAGATGTTCAGGGAGACAATGGAGAATGGGTTTGGTCCAGCCCCAGTATTATGTGTACAGCTAAGTCTTGCAGTCCCCCCACACACCATATACAGTGGCTAGACTGAAACAAAGGGCAAAGGCAGGTAGCATGGACATGCTGGTGGGCAGATGACTGAGAACAGGTTGGGCAGATGAGGACTGGAGTGTCTTGTAAACCAGGATAGTGCGCGTCTCATCATAAGTCTATGCCGCGATGTTACATTGGAGTTTACCCCGGTGGACGAGAGGGTTGCCTTCTCACGCCTCCGGGGTGTGGAGGTCAAACTGACTGTTGTCTGTGCATATGCACCGAACCTGTATGGGGCTCCAGTAGGGAGACTTCAACGCACACGTGGGTAATGATGGAGTTACCTGGAGAGGTGTGATTGGGAGGAATGGCCTCCCTGATCTAAACCCAAGTGGGCGTTTGTAATTATATAATACTATATATAACTATAACAAATACCATGTTCGAACAGAAGGATGCTGATACGTGTACATAGTACCATGGTTGATGATCGATTTTGTGATCGGCGTGATTGACGAGATCCATCCAGAAATGCTGAAAGCTCTGGGTGTAGAGCGGATTGGATGACATACTTCTTCAACATTGTGTGGGAGTCAGGGACAGTGCCCAAGGAGTTGGTTATGATGATGATGTAGCTCACTGCTCTGTGCACACAGGCAGACAGACAATACCCTTATATGTGTAATAATTATTTTAAAAGTAACCAGTTGCAAAAGCTGGGGAAAATACCCTGGGAGTCATGTCAGAGCAAACATTATTCTCATCTGTATGCAGTATGAGTATGCAGCACAACACTGGGAAAGAAACAGCCCATAACATACGACATCATCCCCATTAGGCTGTTTGTTACCTATTGGCATTCTTGTTATTCACTAATGCGATGCAATTGTACAATGTTTGCAGTTGTTTACCTTGGTTTAGTTTAGGCCTACATTGTATTATAAAAGAAAATGAGAAGATACAACAGCAATTTTGATTCACACTTTATTTGCAAATACCCAAAGACAACCTTATGCTGTCAAGTTAGTACAATAAATAATATAAATGTATGAACCACGTGAGTTAGACAGTACAGTAAAAAATGACCTAGAAATCCAATATAGCAAACTATGATAAACCCTACATGAATATATTTTTGCATATTGCTTCCCCCCGTACACCATCATATTTGCTTAAGCATAGCTGAACATGCAAAACATTTTATCCATCAACCAACTCTCGGTTGCTTGCTGAAGATGAGTGGAGTGGATAGTCCCTGAACATGAAAATCTTAACTCTTCAAGAAGCATACCAATGGTACCAACAAACGAAAGCCTTCCAAATAATAACGTTCCAAGTCGCCAAATCTGCGTCTGGTGTTATGCAATGTTTTACTCCCCTGCCAAAACCCCCACCTCCCAAATTTGTGTTCTCATGTGACGTTAGCGCGTCTGTCTATACCAGTCCATACCAGCAGGCAAACACGGATCATTCAGTTTTATCCACTTGGGAGAGTGGGTTTGAAAAGCTCTGGCTGCAGTGCTGGATATCGCCAGATAAATGTAGATGAAAGGCGTTATAATTCAGTCTGGTGGATACCGAGCGTATAGGAACTGGTATATTGGCACCAGGTTTGGGAACCCAACCGTAACCATAGGTCATGTGGAGCATTTGAAGTATATCTGGTTGTGTTCATGAGGCATGGTGGGATGCAGGTGCAATCATAAGTCGCTGTGCCAGAGAGAGAACAACCACTTTACTGGGCAGTCCATGATCCAACCCACATGATCTCTGCACAGACCATAGTGAGGCTGTGGATACACAGGGCCTCCAAAGGACGTGTGGACACATATATTGGACGCGATATTCAGGAGCTGTTCCATGTGGAAAGTGCCAGTTGAGGTGGTGAGGGTGTCCCCTGGGACTCTCTCTGGGGGGATAACAAGAAGCAGCTGTGGGGTCTGTCTCCCAGCTTAACTTGGAGCGCCGTTGGGTCCCCTAGGAAAAGGATCGGTGGCAGCTGATGGATGGATATAGAAATAAATTGTCTAATGATTTAAAGGGTGAGAAGCTCTCAGCAAAGAGAAAACCATTTCCTGGTTATATACTAGGTCATAAAAGGGGAAATATTAAGATGCTTTAGAGTGCAAGCAGACAATAACACCTTTAGTGGGAACAGTTTCTCATCATTAATGAAAAGAAATCTCTGTACTGTCCAAGGTTGGGTTGAGTTGGGTTGAGTTGGCATGAGCTGTCCCTGGGACAACTGATGCAGTGCATGCTGCTGAAGGCCTTAAGGAAACCTGGGGGCAATAAAGAACAATACAGTTACGTTGTATTGTTCTTTATTGCCCCTCAGCCAACTGTCAGAACAAAGGATTCACATGAAGTTACCATGCTCACTGTTGCTGGAGGTGAGCGCAGGTCACAGGGGAGCAGGGCAGGGACCCACCAGAGAGGGGAAGTACAAGCCATGTGACTGGACGGAGCCTTGCACACAGATGGACAGACACCAGGAACCTGCTAACACCTGTGAGGTGGTGCCTCTCTCTCATCAGAGACCACTTGTTATTGGCCTACAACAAACAGGTGTGCAAAGGAGCTGAAACATTGATGTTACCGTATATACATACAGCAAAAAACGGTTTGTTAACGGAGCATTGTGGAATTTGGTGTCCCTTGTTTATCTCCTATAGTCCCAGCTGAATGTGACAGCTGCACAGCTCTGGCACCACCTAGTGGTGGACATATTGATAGCCACTTCGACATGCAGGCTGAGCTTCACCAGGAATGGCAGCTGGATGAAAATACTCCAGTGAGAGAGGAGAGCCAGGTTTCCATCACTTTATCCTTTGAGTGCAAAGAGAAAGTATCCAGTAACCAGCATGCTCAAGGAGGTGAGTGTGTGTGACGTGTTTCTCTACTTGCATCTAGCTGGAGGGAACCCAGAAGGAGTTGTCTGGCCTTCAGCAAGCAAAGCAGAGCATGCAGCTCCAGCCAGAGAGAGAGCCTCTGTTAGGGGATGATCCACAGGTATGTAACACACACACATCATAGTCCTTCAGTCAAGCTATTGAGCTGCCAGGTGGAATGAGTCAGAGCTGCTATATTGGTCAATGTAAATGGACTGCTTTAATATAGAGCTCTATAACCTCAACGCACTGTACATGAAGGCCTCACATTTACACACACAGTGGTGTCAGCCACGTAAGGAGCCACCTGACCACCGGGAGCAGTTAGGGTTAGGTGTCTTGCTCAAGGACACCGCGACACTAGGTGAGGAGTTAGGGGGGTTTGAACCAGTGACTTCTCAATGACCTGTCGCCCCGCTCTACCCATGGTGTGCCACTGCCACCCATATATGCTGCCCCAATATGTCGCAGATGTATAGCTGGCAGGTCAGGCTGATGAAGTAGTGGAAGGTTTGTGTTTAGGTTGCATTCTCCCAACAGACTGGATGAAGCATAGGCTCAAACACTAAAAGAATACTGCAGGAACAGTGCCCTCTACAGGTTGAACACACAGTTTGAGTGAGTCAGATAAAGCAATAAAGGGGTAAAGGGTGCTGCCTGTGGTGTGATTCCAGGAATCACTTCCTTTACATCTACAAGATCACAGAGGCTACAGAGAGGCTGTGACATCACCGCTAACCGATGGCTACACACACACATATATATATATATATATACACTGTTAGTGTGAATATGTGTTGCTTTAGAAAGCACATCTGTGACATGCTGTCATCTCACATGCTGGCATTGCAGCACCTCCAGAAGATCCCCCAGGCCCCGCAGGACGGCAGCCAGGCGCAGGCCAGGAAGGCTAAGGGCCTGGTGGAGGAGCTGCCCCAGGCCCAGCTGCCCTGCCAGGGCCTGGTAGAGGAGCTGCCCCAGGCCCAGCTGGTGGGGGAGCTGCAGCACCTCAGGGAGCAGCTCCAGGAGGCCAGGGCTCAGCTGGCGGCCCAGGCAGACGCCCAGGCGCACAAGGAGCTGCGCTTGCAGAAGCACCTGCTGCTGCTGCAGGACAGCCAGGACAGGGAGCGCAGCAGCCTGCTGGCCAGCCTGGCCCAGGCAGAGCGGCGGGGCGGGGGAGTGCAGGAGGCCCAGCAGGAGCTCCAGGAGGAACTAGCCTGCACGCTGTCGGCTGTGCAGCGTCTGCAGGAGGAGGCCAGGCAGCTGCGGAGCCACAGGGAGGAGCTGCAGAGCCAGTTGCAGCAGGCCCACAGGCAGGCCAGCAGGCTGCAGGCCCGCCTGCACACCCAGCAGAGCAGCTACTACACCCTGGAGCACCTGTACGAGGCGACCTGCGAGCAGCTGCAGGTGGCCCTGGGGCAGGTGCAGGGCAGCGAGGCCCTGGCCCAGGAGATCCGGGAAGGCTACGAGAGGCTGCTGGACCAGAAGGAGCAGGAGCTGAGTGAGGTGCTGGTGAAAATGGAGGTGCTGGGGAACAGCCTGGAGGAGACCGAGATGAAGCTCAGTCAGCTTGGAGCAAGCTGCACATGTGCTGCTGCTGAGCCACAGGACCGGCCTGGGAGCTCCTGTGGTTCAGCTGAGGAGCCAGAGCAGGTCCTGTCTGTGATCCAGGCGCTGGAGAACAAGCTGTGCAGGACAGAGGAGAGGCTCCGGGACCTCACCCAGCAGCTGGAGCCCCAGGGGGACAGCGCTCAGCTCCCCCGAGGGGGAGGCCAGCTGCTGACCGCCAGGTTTGAGGACGCCTTCGCGGTTGTGGAGGCTTGCAGGGAGAAGCTTCAGGCACTCCTTAAAGACGTGGGGGGTGCATGTGAGCTGGAGGAGCAGCTAGCCAGCGCTGCTACCTGCCTCCGACAAGGAGCACAGGAGGCCAGAATGCAACAGCAAGAGTCCCATAATGCCGGCATAGGGCTGGATAAGATGGCTGGCGGTCAGGCATTATCTGCAGAAGAGACTGAAGGAAGCAAGGACAGCCCCCTGCTGCCAACGGTCAGCCAAGCATTAATGAGAGAAGCCTTAGTGCTGGAACACATGGCTTTGGCCATTCAAAGCCAAGGTGGCACTGGCCATTTAACACCTGGAGTGCAGCAGAGAGATGTGGCACACATGCTAACAAGCATCATCGCTCAGCAAATAGCCCTCGGAGAGGCAAGACGTCTCCAGCAGGAGGCGCCAGAGTGTGCCACTGAGGCGTGGCTGGAGCGTGCCGTGGCCACAGGCTGTGCTGAGGCAGAGCTCACCTATGCTGCCGGGCAGCTCCAGCGGCACTATGAGCGTCTGACACGGGGGGAGCCTCAGGCCAGCCTAGTGGTGGAGCTCCTCTGGCAGCAGCCTGGCAGGCACGCTGAGGCGGTGGGCCAGCCAGCGTGGGTAGACAGGCTGCTGGAGCGGCTGAGGAGAAAGGCTGAGGTGTGGCAGCAGCTCCTCCGGGACACGCCTGCCTGCAGCGAGGCGGCGGGGCACAGCAGTGTGCAGCACAGGGCACAGGCTGCCTGGCTGCTGGAGCAGGTGGTGCTCACCTACGTGTCAGCCCGGCTGCAGGCGGACCATGAGCTGGCTCTGGCACACGTGGAGCTGGAACATGACAGGCTGCATGCTCGGGGCCAGGAGCAGGTGAGGGCCCTCACGGAGCACAAGCAGGCCCTGGAGCAAGCCCTAGTGCAGCTCCAGGGGCACCACAGTGTCCTACAACAGCAGCTGGAGGGCGCAGAGGCTGGGAAGCAGCGCCTCCTGGAGGACATGCAGCAGATGGAGGCTTGCCAGGAGGAGCGCATGGCCAGACTGGAGCGGGGGTTCCAGGACAAGGTCAGGGAGCTGCAGCAGATCCACGAGGATGAGATGAGACGCCTCCACCGCCACTACAGTCCCAAAGACACGCAGGCCACCTCCCCAGACCTGAGCCCAGACTCACTGTCCAGTCCGGAGGGCTTGGACAGCCACGCCACGCCCTCCCCCGCCACCAGGGAGGGGGGGGAGGTGGCACAGACCCGTCTAGGAGACCTGGAGGACCTGAAGGTAAAGTAGTGTGCACACCAACACACCAGTGTTAGACAGCCCTGATGAAGCAGCTGTGCTTCCCTGCAGGAGGTGCATGGCCGCCTGCTGAGAGACATAGAGCAGCAGCACCAGAGACAGCTGGGCGCTCTGCTGGAGGAGAAAGACCAGCTGCTGAAGGAGGAGACAGCCGCCACCATGACAGGTCCCAGCAGGCCCACTAGCTCTAGGGGGAGGCCCGATGGGGAAACAGTGGTGTTGCACTGGGGACAGTCCCTCGCCATACTGATACTATTGTTTCCTCTGCACTGCTGTCAGCGCTGGTGGCAATGAGGAAGGCACATCAAGAGGAGCTGAGGAGAAGCCAGCAGACTGCAGACATCAGGGAGAGTGCTGACATCTCCCTCCTGCGCTGCCAGTACCAGTGAGTGACAGCCGTTCTCTTCACAGAGCTGTGTTCTGGTGCTGGGGCTGATGTGTTGTCTCCACAGACAGGAGACGGACTCATTGCGTAAGGAGCTGGAGGTGCTGTCCATTCAGCACACTGAGAAATGTGTAGAGAACTCTCGGATAATCCAGGAACTGGAGGCTGAGAGACAGGCCTTGTTACAGTGCCAGGAGGAGAAACAGCAGATTAAGAACCAACAGGTACAAACAGCATGCAGTACATTATAGTTAAAGGAGCTGTAATACCATGTCTTACCACTAGAGGTCAGAACACACACTCATAGCAGATGGTCTTAAAACTTGTATTTATACATCAAGTTGTGCCTTGTCTTGCCCCACCTATCTGTTCCACCTGCATCCTCAGGAGATGACTCAGAAAGTGAAAGTAGAGCTATCGAATAGGCATTCCCATTTAAACAGGAAACAGCCCAGTAGTCCCTCTGAAACACAGCATCTTTATGAGATGGAGGTTAGTGTGTTGGATGCCACCAGCAGCCACCATGCATGCAGCCACTAACATCTGGCTTCAGTCCCATGTGATCACTATTCTTTTGTTATATGTAGCTATTACATTCAGTAATCATTATTATACTGTATAATCACACACAAGATATTCATATTCATATTCATTTTAAATGTTGCAGTGCGCTGTAACTGGGCTGTTTATTTTGACGTAAGGATATCTGTGGTGTCCCAGGTGGCTCTGCGGGTCAAGGATGTGGAGATGCAGTGTCTCAGACAGGAGGCGCTCTCTCTCCGGGAGGAATTAAAAGCTGCTTTTACGGTACTGTAGTCTCTATGGTACTGTAATCTCTACAGTACTGTTATCTCTACGGTACTGTAATCTCTACAGCACTCTCTCTGTACTGTAATCTTTCTCTGTACTGTAATCTCTATGGTACTGTGATCTCTACGGTACTGTAATCTCTCTCAGTAATGTAATCTATACGTCACTGTGATCTCTACGGTACTGTAATCTCTCTCTGCACTGTAATCTGTACTGTGATCTCTATGGTACTGTAATCTCTCTCTGCGGGACTGGACTGCTTGTATTCACTGCATATTCTGGCTTCTAGTCCTCATAGAGTTCACGTGCATGGCCAAACCTATCTAAAGACCATGTTGTCAAGCTTACTAGTTTAAAGGTTTGATACAAATGCTGAATGCCAGCTCAAAGGGAATTGTTCTGAAGATTAAAATGATTTTCATAAAGTCATGAAGTGTATCTTGTGTTATTTATTTGACTGAATTAAATATCAGTATAGCCTACTTATGTCAAACACAAACAGTATAAACATTTAGTCAACATGCTATACCACAAATATCTGCATGTTTGAAAAGAATACACTTGTGTTTGTATATTAGCTTGTTCCCTACCTGTACAGTAAACAGGTCCTTCATTTTTGTGTGTATGTGTGTGCATGTTCTGGCACAGGACAAAAAGTATGTCCATAACAAGCTGAAAAAGCTCCAGCACAACCAAGAAAAAGACCACTCTAATCCCTGTGATGAGAAATACACCACCTGGTGCCCCAGGGACCACAGCAGGGAGGGGCCCACCACTGGACAACAGGCCGGTGAGAAACACTGAACATCTTGAGATGCAAATGTATTAATCCACAAGGTGAAACTCTGTTGTGTAAGGCAAGACATAAAAGCAGTATACATTATATATTTAGTAATAGGATGTAATTAGTTAGTAATGACTATCTATTACACATTAGGATATGTTGATTTCTTTACTGTTGAATGTTTCCTTTACCCAGAGGGCATCAGGGCAACAAAAAGTGATTTTCTGAAGAAATCATCCTTCAGCCGTCAGATTCGAGGACTGAGATCTAAGGTAAAGCTGGAGGTAAAATATTAAAATAAGTTTTTCAAAAGTTTTATTATATTATTCCTCATCATATGTTTCTTCTTCCAGAGTTTGAAAGAAGGCCTTTCCATTCAAGAAAGGATGAAATTGTTTGAGTCTTTCTGATTTCAGATGTCTCATGAATATGATAATGATCAGAATAACTTTTCATTTTCATTTGTTATTATATACTGCATATATTTATTTTTATGCTATGGTACTATTGACCAATCCTGAAACAAATTAACCACCAGAGGGAGCTTGTGACGACATGTGAGCACAGCTATACAGGTTTTATTAAATCAAAGCTTGTGGAGTCATATTTACATATGTGTATGTATATATTATAATTTCGATTTTTTAATGTCTAAATGTCTATAAAAAAAGTATCAATTTCAATAGGGGGCTTATAGAATAAATGGCATTCAAATTTGACATCAATCAAATCTCTCCTGTAGTCTTGAGAAAAGAACACATCATGCCTGTTTTCATCAACATGTAAAGTTAGTATGTAGAGCAACAGTATTGTATATACCAAAAATTACACTTTCTGTACAGTTACTCAACAAGCATTATATAATGACCAACTTACCCTCAAGGGATAGCTGATTGACAGCGCCACCTAGAGTCCTTTGGGATCATAAGAAGACCCGCACGCCATGATGAGAAAACCCCGGGAGCCCAGGACGGATTGCACTGTGGGAACATACACGAGCTACATAGTGTGTTTGCGCTGGGGGACTGGTGTAGGCGTGGGCTTAGGTAACCACAACACAATGCATGGCCTCTAGGCTGCTCACTAAGACCATCACTGTAAACCTAGAGCTCCGGGAGCCCACTGAACTCAGACTGTGTTATTGATGTGCTGCAGTCCACTCTAGGCCCATGGATGTGTAACCACATGACACTGGTATGGCAGGCAGTGGTGCTACACAGGAATGGGCATGTCAGGACCCCAAGGGCAGATGCAGCTTTATTTTAACACTTACAAAACATTTGAATTTAGATTTTTTTCAATAAAATGTTCTCACTTTTAGGTACAGTCCTTGATTGCATTATAGAACAGGGAATTCTGGACACAGATTGAGGAGTGTCCCCCATTTCCAATGGTAATTATGTTTTTTTATAGTGTTTTTATGTTTAAAAATTGTGGCTCAAAAAGGTTACGAACCACTCATTTAATGGTCAATTTTTTGTTTACGTTAATGTCTATCATTGTTTATTGCCTATGCTGAGGAGTTCGGTAGATAGACAGAGACGTTTTATTTTAAGACATTCATTCAGGCTTCATTCTTTAGACTACAAACGTATTATACTTTTCCACATGCCAGGACCAGCTGCCACCTTGCCCTTGGTGCTGATATGTCTGTTATAATAAATCCTAGCTTTCAATGTGTGATCTCTGCAAAGGATCCAATGTTGATGCTGCTATCATGTTCTTAAAGGGGAACATTGCAGCTCATTAAACCTTACACCATCACCTCCTTGACTCCTGGGGGTCCAGCAGAGCACCATGTGAAAATGGCCCTTTGGGAACAAGTGGAAAATGATCACATCCACAATCTGTTGTGGAAAAAGTACATAAAGCTCATGAGCTCCTTGTGATAAAACTAAATACATGATACATTCACTAGGTTGATTCTTTTCCAAACCATAAATAAAATGTTGTTCCATAATTTATAATGTGTACACAACCTCACTTCTTCATTGAGGAACACTGCTGATGCTTTTCACGGGGCAAAGCATGCAGTTCAATGGACAATAAAGTAATATATGATCAATAATATATTTGTTTAACATGCTTAAACTGCTGAGATTTCACAAAACTACATTAACAATAATAATAAATATTTCCGCGTGTTGCAATCAAGTTTATGCCAGATTGTACTGTGGCTATAGCCCAAGATTCCACTTTGAATTCAACACAGAGAAGAAAACATAAAGCGCAGATCACTTTCTCCAAAGTAATACATGCTTTTAGATCATCTTGCCTCCACTGCTGCAATAGTATTCATGTTTCAACGCACTGCAGGACCTAACATAACCTGCTGTGTCATTAAATGGAATGGACACAAGGTCTCTAGCGGCTACTGTCTTTGGTGGCTACTTGGATATGTGAGAATTCATTTAAAGAATGTATTTCTTACTCATTGATGGTGTCATTTTAAACTCAGATATTAATGACATACATTGTTGAAATATGTTACTGTGTTTACACATTTGTAAAGAACACATTATGCTCAATAAGCAGATAACTTCTAATGACTATGAAAGTAGTAAAAACATAGCAGTTTTACTTGCACTACTTACTACACTGGTTTGTTGAGTCTTTAACACTGCTTATGTTGTGTGTTGCTACTTTTCTTTGCAATACTCACTTTACTGTATATCTGCCTACATGCTTCTGAGAAGTGATTTATACCGTATATGAACTCCTTCAGCATTATTATTACTGTGTGTAACAAGGACAACCAAGAAACCATAGCCATTTGTTTTCCTGCCCTTTGTGTGTAAACAGGCTTGTAGACACCTGTGGGATGGTAGCAGGTCTCTGCTGTGCTGACCCACTAGTGCTCATGGGCTCCGTGACGGATCAGGGCTGATGTTGGAACAGTAGTACACAGGTGCACCTGCTCACGCTGCAAAAATAAGTGGCCCATTTAACCAAGCAAAGATCAATTACAGCTGTCTGTTAGAAGCACAGGAACCCTCTGATCATATACTGTAGCAGTGCCTTGCGTGGTGCAACACATTTCACTTTGCAGCAGTGCACATCATTGTCAGTGTCCTTACAGTGACCAGACACTGACTGGCACAGTATATATCTTTATACGTGTTATATAACAAGCATCATCACAATAATGTATTTATAAAACAAGTTATACCACGCGTGACCCACATACCGTACTGAGAGCCACACCATCAGAGCAGCAGATGCTTGCAGAATGCAGGATGACTGATCAAAGTTCTAAGGGATAAGGGCTCTCTCCATCCTGGGTGGTGAAAGCTAAACCCTCTCCTTAGAATTCATCCGTTGTCTCCGATTCGCTGGTGCTAAATGTCTTGACGTTGTGTGGAGCAGAGCAGTAGCTAACCATGCCTGTGATTGACTTTCTATTTTTGTTTGCATTATGCAGAGAGCAGCGTGGGCATGGCGTGAGCGGCTACACAGACAGGAATGGTAAGTACTGCAAAGTATCTGTCAGGATAATAGCGTGTATTTCAAAGGGTCACTGCAGTGTCAGCTTAAAGTAGCAACCGTGCTAATGACTTTGAGTGCCCTTCCACAAGGCATGACTGGCCACTGAGCCATGTTGCGTACAGACATAATATGTTGTGACGGCCAGGGAGAACCACATCAAGCATGTGCCGGGAGTCCAGAGGAGTGCTGAGCTCACTGGGGTCTGGCCCACTTTGCCCCGCTGCAGTGGGACATCCTTTAAATAACTTGGCTGGAGCTGTCCTAATAGCACACTTCATGTCTCATCTGGTTGGGCATCTCCTGCCTGGATCCATAGCCCACTTCCAGTCTGACATCACTGGCTGTATGAGGCTGTAAGTGTCATGTTTGTCCAATACACAGACAGCAGCAGCAATGAAAGGTAATGCTTGGTCACATTGCATGCTTGGCACACACATGACAGTCAACACATGTACATGTTGGGATAACAACAGTAGTGAAAAGGATCAAATACGTTAAAAAAGGATCATTGGTTAACGGTGAAGTGTGTGTAAAGTGATGACAGTGTGTCGTGTATGTACAGTACACTGTAGATCTGTCAGCTGTTCAACAGCCTGATGCCCGCGGGAAGATGTCTCAACCTGCTGCTTTTGCTCTGAACACTCCTGGAACGTTTGCCAGGCGGTAGCAGGGTTTGTGACTGCTCTGCTCTGGTCTTTATTATTATTTGCATTTCCAGTGAACCCCACATTTGTACCCCAGCCTACCATTTCTGTTTTGTAAAACAAACTACAAATGGAGCTCTGTAGAGGGAGGAGCAACTCAGCTATGCACATCTGACACATAAACCACGTAAACCAAAAAGAAAACATTACAGTATTACAAACAACACAAGAGTTAATCAACACTCATTTATAATGACATTTTACAGTATACATTACAGTAGAATACATTGGTGCTACACAGATAGTACAGTGTGCATGCTATTTAGTAGACTACATTCTAATAGTATGCTGTAAATGCCTCTCGTGGTCCACTTGCATTTCATTGAGGGACAGATAGCATGGTTTGCATACAATATGCTAAACTATTGCATTCAGTCCTAAAAATACGTACTACTATTATGCAGTATGGAGCACGACCATAGCTTTTATATTTCCATCTATCCTAACTACTGCCTGTCTTTCTCAAACAAAAGCTTGACATTGTGGAGCTGTTGCACTGTCATGAGCTTAGCTGCATTGTACTGTGTAAAACAAGTTTTAAGCATATTTGAACCCACATTGTCTCTTTAAGCCCAGCAACCCAACTGCCACTAAAAACAGCTGTCGGATGTGTACATAAAACTATAGGCAAATGATTTTAGCAAGGTTCAACAGCAATTTCCCGGATTAATGCTATATAATATATATTGAATATATGAATATTCAATATATTAAAATGCAGGAGATAACATGAATCTTGTAAAGTCATAATCTCATTGGTTGTTTATCAGTAGATCAAACATGCTACATCAAGAATTATTGGGAAGAATCATGGAAGAGTATGTAAAAGACATACAGTATCCCCAAGATATTAGATGTACATCTGGATGACCTGGTGCTTACTTGGACCTATGGTTTAGCAGGGGTGCAGCTGTACTTGCTGGTTAGGACAGAGCAGTCTCCTTAGTCAGCCACACGTCAAACCCCACTCAGGTCCAGTTGATCTGAAACCATGAAACCATGTCATGTGATGACCTGGTGAACCTGGGCCAGGCCAATAAAGAAACTGCTGATGTGACACTGCTGGAATAATGACGCTTGCAAAATACAATGCAATGCATTATATTATACTGTATATTATGACAACAACAACAACAACAACAGTGTATTTTATAGTTTTATAGCTTAGCTCTGACATTAAATTTGTTTTGAAATAAAACGAGAAAGTGGAACATTCTAGGATAATTATAAATTCAGTTCTTGAACCTCACAATTAGATAAACTGTAAAACTAAAAACATGCTAAGGATGTTAGAACTCATCTATATAGTCAGAATACATCAATATTCCAAAGATACTACTTAACAAATATTCTGTTACTTGTAATATTGAGTATTATAAATAATATTGGAAAATGGATGCATGTAAACAGTGTCACTGTGCGTGATGAGCACATAGTCTCCAAATGCCAAGTAGCTACTGTGACATGGTAGCGGGAGGGAGACTGAGAGGAGAGCAGCTGGTTAGTCCAGCAGACGCAGAAGAGAGCGGGGTCGGCCATGGTACCAGATCAGGTAGCAGAGTACCAAGAAAGTGTTGGACTCACTCAGGGAGAGGAGGGGGCGAGACCAGTGATTGGCCAAGGCTCTAAAATAAGCTGCGTGGAATTCATCTTTTGATTGGACTTGGCCCTGCTGAGCATGAGAGGTCCTCCAAAAAATATGAACGCAGGCTTGTGACTTATCTGCTTTAATAGGGCTGCTGTCTGCTTTGACACCCGCTTCTTCTCATCTGGATTGTGTAGGGACACTGAACAAGCTGGCAGTGGGAGTCATTGGTGATGTCCTCTACTGTGCGTGGACAGAGAGAGTGTTAGACTAGTCAGTGCCCGCCGATATGAAGGACCTCTGTAACGCTCTGTATTTCTGTCACATATGGATAGAGTGGTTCTACCATTAAGACGTACAGCGACATGCATCAGTTTGGCTAGAGGACACTGGAGACTGACACACGCTTGGGGAGAGAGCACAAGGTAAGCCTGTTGTGCTGTACATCATATTCATTGCTAGAAGTAACACCTGTTCCCACGGTTACAGCCTGGTGACTTGTGCCTGCAAACTTTTTTAGGTGTTATTAAGTCATTAAGTTCGAACTGTCTAAAAAAGGCTTTTCTGCACCCATCTATAGTGCTGTATGATCACAGCAGACAGGCATTGCTCCTGAGAGCAGTCACAGAATGTTAGATATTAATATCCCTCTTACAGCGAACATCCTGCTTCCTAGCAACTAGAGCAATCAGAAAGCGGCGTGCAAACACACACATGCACACACACACTGATTAAGATACAATCTAAGACATAATTCCTCAAATGCAGGATAAACAATCGTATAGCTAATCTTATACAATATAGCTTAAGTTACTATTGTTATGGAGAAACCATGTACTGAAACTAGTTTCAAAGAGACAGTTAAAATATTTTTATCCTGATATTTTTTATTTTTCATTTGAATTGTTTGCATAGTAGATTTTGTGTAATTGAAAGTGAGCCCATCCTTTTCTAGAAGGCATTAACTGCTAGTTTTTAGATAACAATGTATTTTGTGTGTACAGAAAATATTAACATTGTAATGCTTTGAAAAACTATTTTGAAAGTGGGGAGACATAATAATTAGAAAATCATATCCAGTTGTGGTTATTACATATTATATTTAACACTGTAATTAACATTATATTGTTTGCTGTTCAGTTATGTTTTTCATATATAAATCCACCAGAATGTAGTGTGTAGACATAATATATCACTTGATCAAATGAAAAGTATCTTCTGTAAGACTTGTGTAGTTTCATACAATACAGCAGCAATGCTAGAGGTTGTTTCTCATCAGTGTAATATGCAAACAACAAACTAGGCAAAACGATACATTAAATATATTCTTAAATGTTTTGTTAAATGTTTTCTCAAAATGATTCATGAAGGCATTGGATTGGAACAATATCTACTTCCAACATTACCTTCTATAAACCCAATGCTGTTGTGGTGACATTGCACACTTCATGTCAAGCACAGACTATGGTGGCTGTATGCAATTATCTGCAGTCATCTTGTGTTTAGAACCAATTCATATTAATAGCACCATATTGTTTTTAATTATCTGCAATGTCATTATTTAACAGAACTTCCATGACTCTTTTCGTGTCATCTATTTTGTCCCAGAGTTTTTCTCCCTGTGTTATTTTCCAGTACAACCTCACTGGGGAAGCACAGCTTGTACTCCAGGTAGAGGGGAACATCAGGCAGGGCATGGAAGTAGCTATTTATGTATCATATTAATCACAGGAGACTGGCTCTTCCAGGGTGTTTCCAACATAGCATAGATAATGAGCTGTATGCTTAAACGCTACATGCTAACAACTTCAAATAGACAGATTATATGGTTTATATACTTTAATAAGAACTTAATAAACACTGTGTTGTATAGAATATAGAATACACAAAAACCATTACAAATACACAAAAATTACCAATACAGGAATAGTTTGAGCAAATAACAAAACTTATATATTTTTTGACATTCTTACAAATATTTCTAATGTCTAGTATCCAATGCCCCCCGACACACTTTGTTGTTGCCTGGTTCAAACCACCCTACTACTACTAATTATAAATTAAACTCCAAAATCATCAAAGTAGCTTTACAAGAGCACACAGTGTAAAAATATTTGAATGGTTCTGTACATGCTGAAAAACATACAAACCCTGGCTCCATAAATAGGAACACAAACAAAGTGGTGCAGACCACACCACACAATATCCTAGTTGTGTGTGGGGTGGAGCTTCTGATCTTCACTGACCAATCAGTGTCCACAGTGCCTGTTTAAAAACTACTGTCAAAGGTTTGTTGTTTTGATTAGTTAACAGTGGTCTAATTGCTTGCTAATGATTTTGTTGACACCTATTGGAACCGCCCGGCAACACGTAAAATCTGAATGGTGAAACATAAGAAACACAAAACGTCAACATAAAATTGCATAAAATAATATTGTAACATTTATTTAATAATCATTTTAACGTATACATCTCTTTTCTCTCATAGGAATCCACATTTGTCTGTTAATCCAGTACACACCATTTGGTTTGGAAGTATTGCACCCTTCCTGTTAAAGATTTTATCCTGGTCCGTTTTGCATGACTGAACACTGTGGTTCTACCACTGACTGTAGCTTGTCCTGACTGAGGCATGAGTGTGGGCAGGTCCCCCCACTACAATTCTGCATCCTGTGAAGAAGGCCTAAGGCTGAGCAACATGCCTGCTGTTGGTAGCTTCGGAAATGGCAAAATCCACACGAGGCGCAAAGCCCACACTCGATTTGTCAGCAAGACCGGGCAGTGCAACATCCACTTCTCAAATATGGACGAGAAGTCCCAGAGATACATATCTGACATCTTCACCACCTGCGTGGACATCCGATGGCGGTACATGCTAGTGGTGTTCAGCCTTGTCTTTGTGGTGTCATGGCTATCGTTCGGACTGGCATTCTGGGTCATCGGCCTAATACACGGTGACATGGACAACCCTGCCAGTGATGACAGTTGGGTTCCTTGCATTAACCAAGTCAACACCTTCGTGGCAGCCTTCCTGTTCTCAGTTGAAACACAGACCACCATCGGGTACGGCGCTCGCTGTGTGACAGAGGAGTGCCCTGCTGCCATCTTTATGGTGGTCTTCCAGTCCATTGTGGGCTGCATCATCGATGCCTTCATGATCGGCGCCATCATGGCCAAGATGGCGCGACCCAAGAAGCGTGCCGAGACCCTGCTCTTCAGCCACCATGCAGTTATCTCTGTGCGGGACGGAAAGCTATGCCTCATGTTCAGAGTTGGCAACCTGAGAAAGAGCCACATCGTAGAGGCTCACGTCCGGGCGCAGCTCGTCAAGCCTCGCTTCACTGAGGAAGGCGAGTACATCCCAATGGAACAGCTGGATATGAATGTGGGATACGACAAAGGCACTGATCGCCTTTTTCTTGTGGCACCCCTTACCATAGTGCACGAGATTGACGAGGAGAGCCCGCTGTTTGGCATCAGCAAACAGGACCTGGAGACGACAGACTTTGAGATTGTGATCATCCTGGAAGGGATGGTGGAAGCCACCGCCATGACAACGCAGGCGCGGAGCTCCTACCTGTCCTCTGAGATCCTGTGGGGTCACCGCTTCGAGCCGGTGGTGTTTGAGGAGAAGAAACAGTTCAAGGTGGATTACGCGTACTTCCACAAAACCTACGAGGTGCCATCCACCCCGAGGTGCAGCGCCAAGGACATGGAGGATAGGAAGTTTAAGACCTCCAGAGCCCATTCCTTCTGCTACGAGAATGAGCTCGCCTTCATCAGCAGGGACGAGGACGACGAAGCAGGAGAAGAGGCAGAGAGGGAGGAAGACAGGAAGGATTCATCTGAGCAGTTGAAGGATCAAATGTCCCCTCGACAAGAATCAGAGATATGACCTTATAGGCTGGAGCTTCTCAGGTCATTCAGCTAAGATCTGATTAGTGTGCATTTGTGGTAAAATGCAAGTATCGTATAAAGACATAAGTGCCGATTGAATGTTTGTATTCACATGAGGGCACGATCTTCACACAGGGAGGATAGCTAGAACAGACACATTTAACAAATGGATAGATCATGAGGTGCAAACAAAAACTATACATTTCAGTTGGTGGATGACAGCCATTTCAAGGATCACAAAAGCAGATTTGAAGGATTGTTTTGAATATTATTGAAGCAAACTTGGGACAGGATTTTCTGTTTCTCATCCTTTAATGCATGGTTGAGAAACTAGTGTGAGAAGGGAACACGTCAGGCTTCCATGACCGGATGGGGAAAAGTGACATTTTGCAAACCTACCAAACAATGCTGGAACAATGGCAGAATAACATTTGGGTTATTAAGCAGACAGTTAGCATTAGAACGCAGGTACAGTAGAGGTTAGGCCTATTAGTCAAGGATACTTACTTGGATTGTGGACTGAACCACCCTAACTACTAGACTATCCTGCCCCACAACAATGGATTATATGGATCGTCTTGTAGAATAACAATTTGAACAATATCACATTTTAATTTGCACAGCTGAGAATGATTGCACAAAATGTAAGTGAAATAGATGTAAAAATATATATTATGTAAACGTCAAAAATACACTTTCTTCTACCCTTCTAATAGACAGTCATAGTTACAAGGTTAGTAAGAACATGGGTGATCAACATAGTTGACAGCAATGAATGATATATATAGATTAACATTACAGTATTAACTAATGACCTCATGTCTTACATCCAGTCTGTGGAGAACAGAATAACAAAAACTGCATCTTAGCCAAGCATACAAAATTATACAAACAAAATATGAGTTTCTCCAACAGCTGTATTTGATCAATTCCTCATACCATCATGTAAGTGAGAAATCCATACAATATATAATTGTGTACCTTAGTAAGACCATCCAAAAGCAAATAAGCACATGCTAACCTCTTGAGGAAAGTGTTAGGTATTAAATAATCTGTCCACATGTATATTGAGTTTAAATGCTAAATTAATAAATTAAGTTTTTAATCACAATAATTTTTCATTATCTGGTTTTGAACTAAGAAATCCAATCCAGGTCCATTGCATACATTTAAAGTCTGAATTAAACGTTATGCAGATATTTCACAGAAGTGGCAGGAATCTGTTTGCATTGTTGGTGTTGTTAGAGACATGAATTTCCAATGTAATTGTAGTACTGTGATGTAATCCGTATCTGCCGGACTGAGCAGTAACACATAGGCTACTTAGGTAAAGATTTCATTAACAACTTCATGTGGCAGATACACTACCAATATATTTTTGATATACATGCATTAATTGCACACTATATTAGCCAAGCAATGTGTAATCAGATTTTTTACTGTTTTGCCAGTTTGCCTGGCTTCATATATCATATGCAAGATTGTTAAATACATAGTAATAGTATGCTAATATGGTCAAATTCACTGTTCTGTGCACATGCTGAACTCCCCCCCCCACCCCCAAACAGCAATATACTAGCCAATGTGTGTGGCCAAGCTTCAGATGGTTGCACCCATGGCATTGAAGGGAGATTTTTTTTTTTGTTTAAAAAACCAAATTAACAAGTTTTCTCCAAAATGACTACACCTTTGTCATAATTACAAGACATTTCTCTCAGTAAATGGTCAAATTTTCTTAGTTTCCAAACTAATGCAATGCGCTTTCGTACTTTATGAATGTATCCATGTTTAAACTGATGCCATTTTATAGTGTCTAATTGTGCTGTACCGTTTGTGTTTCAAGCATTACGCTATCCTGTACTCGACATGTATGTTATTGTTGTAACTTATAGTCTGCCTCTAGACAGTCATTTATTATATTTGGCCTAATTACTTGTGTGAACACAATAGGAAAGTATTCACTGACACCAAATGTAAAAGGTTTTAACCCCTTCATCAGCAAGCGTTAGTCTTTACCTACTGTGGAATCACACGTCAAGGAAAAAGCCAGGTCCATGTCAATCACTATTTGTTAACCTCTTGGTACAGTACATTACATTTTTACACACTTAACTGTATGCTAGAGATTTTTAGAATCTAGAAAAGTAATACTTTTCTAAATGGGGTTTCTAAAAGGGGTAAATTAAAGGCTGAACCATTACTAAATAGAAGCTTGCAATATGAGTATCTAAAAGGATTGTTCACAACCTGTTAATAGAATAGAGGATAAAAGTCCTTACCAGAAGAGACCACTTCTCATACATTTGCATTGATTTTTAAAGAGAATGCAGTAATACTGTAGATCAAAAGCTATGCTACTGCATCACAACAAGCGATATTAATTAACTATTCTCTCAATAAAAGCTCCATGTGGGTTAACTGATGCACCTGACTGCCATTTCAGCAAAATCTCAACACATTTGTATTTATAACCTGCTGAGCAGTGCTTTAAAAAAAAAAAAGAGTGCTTGCTCTAGAAAAACTGGTGCACACCGAAGAGCTTAGGGCATCCTGCATGCTTCAGCTACAGACAACACGTATTATTTAGTTGCATATTTGGCAGGCCACTGTTTAAAAATAATTTGTGGACCTTAATAGTAAAATTAAGTTGAAATACAACTGTACAAATTATTGTTCCTGGCAATATAACACAATATTGTTTTGTATTGTGGACAAATTACATCTGAAAGACTTGACTGGCATCTTTTCAGTCTTCCACTGACAACTGCAGCAGAACCGTGATGCATCGCTACTCAAATAATTGGGTTTGTTATGTCAGAAGCCAATTTATTAGCTATTAATAGCTTATGAACAGCTAAATACTAAATAAATTATACTGTATCCTACACAACCAATTGTTGTTTGTTTATAGCAGAAACCTGCACCAAATTGATTAATAGTGGAATACTATTATTTAGAATAATGAGACTGTCATTCCAAATGTGATGTTCTTGTAAATCATAAGATCGAATAGATATTTTATTTAGAAATAGGCAGGCAAGGCAAATTCACAATCCATTTTGAGGGGGAAATACACACAATACTACTGTACAGTATGTGCATGAAAATGTTTTGGGTCCGTTGATTTTGATGTCACTCTTCTGCAACCACTGAGCATATCTTTACATATGCCCCCCTCCCCCCTTATCCAGTCTTCTGACAGTCAACACTGGTGGAAAGGGATTCTATATGCAGACAGTTCAGATTGATCAGGTCAGAAGAATGTACATTCAACTATAAGTATATGTACAAATATGTATACAAATGTTAAAACACTAAAATTTCAAATATTACAGTGAGAAGACTGATGTTACCAAATCCATCAGTGGAAAACAAACGTGCGTACACGCACAGTGAGCCAGCCAGCACCAGTTCCTCATCATAGACTACATGCTAACCATACCTGTTGACATCCAGTCAACAGTCAGACAGCTGAGAATGTAGAGAGTTTGCAGATCAAATTCTTATCGGTAATAACTGAGACACCCTCTGGGATTACAGAGCTCGTTGAGACGCCCTTTCAAAGTGCGTTCTATACATTACACTCTTGTGACGGCCTCTCAAGGCAGACATAACGGAGTATTTTACTGGGTGCCTGCTGCCCACGAGGTTCATGCAAGAGCAGCCTGTAGTAGGTTTCTTAAGGCAGGTTTCTGCCTTAATTACAGCAGCGCTATTATCCGCTTGCCTGCAAGGAGGAGGTGGAAGAGCTAAAAGGAGCATGACGCAATGCTAAAAGCTTTCCTGCTCTCCTCTGCTCCCTGGGGCGCTGGCCTGGTCTTGTGCTGTCCACACTGGGTCAGCTCCAGAAACAAGTACAAATATGCTTTTACTGTACTAGTTTGGAGGATAGCTACTAAGTATTTTACAAAATATACTAGTTGAATTTTATTCTACTGCAAAATATTTAATAGAGAAGAAAATATATAATACCCAACACCCCCTCCCACTTTTTATTTATTAATTCAAGCTGGTCTCTTAATAGATATATATACACAGGCCAATATATTACATATTACTGAATGAATAACACCACACATCTCATGTAAAATCACATCATAACTTTTGACAGACTACATCAGGACAGATATACACAACAAGTATTATAATATAGGTTTGGTTTGCCAGCAAGGTACCTTTACTCAAGTGTGAATCACTACCTAATGTTAAATCTGCATCTATTCCTCTTGTACCCAATGCAAGGTAGTGGAAATATAATGCAAGTATTTTGTTAATTACAAATTACAAATGCTAAATGTTAAATAAACCTGCTGCCATTTTGAGGAGCAGATTTATCGACTTCCTAATTTGTGTTCCCTTAAAGCTCATTTAGCTGTTTTATGTTTTTTAATTAGGTATTACATGTAGTACCTCATAGGGATAGAAGGCCTACATACTTTGTCATGTTTTCCAGATTGGCATCATGTACTGTAATGTATGTTGTTTTGCTTTTTAAGCTCCTAACAGCCCAGCTGAACACATCAGTCACACAGCAGTTGTAGACTCCTGTAAGGATATTTGATTACGCAAGCAGGCCGATTCAATTACAGGAGGTGCTGACAAAAATACTTGTATGCAATTACAGTGCAGCTGTAGGACTTCCTGCTGGAGATTTTAATTTTTATCATTTAGTATGAAGTCTATACTGGTCTCTCCTTCCAACTACTAACCATTAACCCTGAAAGAGATTTGAATAGCATAACATAAACATTTACAGCTATTGGCAGATGCTTTTATCCAAAGAGACTTACATGTAGTACATTTGTAAATAGTTGGGACAGGCCATACACCAGCAATTGTAAGCAAACAATATTCTATTAGAATAGTTACATCTTATCATGACTACTACCATTGTCAATATCATCAAATCAACAATACATATATATATATATACACACATAAACATACACACATATACATACATATATATATATATACATACACACACACATATATATATATATATGTATACATATGTATACATATACATACATACATATATATATATACATACATATATACATACGTACATA
>JAODUG010015150.1:0-23555 GCA_027564795.1 Aphredoderus sayanus | reverse complement strand
TATATATATGTGTGTATGTGTTATCATGTTTTAGCTGATTTTTATAATGATTACATTAAGACACAATTTATGGTAAATGTTGATAATGGTGTAAATATTGAAAATTGCACTTTCTGACTTGCTTTTTCCATTTAGAAAAGTAGTCCTGTCTCAGATCAGCAACAGTTTGTTGAGCTGATAGTGGTGGTTGACAATGCAGAGGTACATGTCTGAACAGAAAGTTGTTCTATTAACTAGTAAATCTAATGCTTATTAATGGTGAAAATTATCGTGAATGTATTTTTTATTTTTTTTGCTCAATTCTTCCCAGTATAAACGTCATGGAAGCCAAACCAAAGCTCGGATTCTGGGAGTAGTAAATCATATCGACAAGGTAATATTTAATTATTTATTTTACTGTTACTTACTGTTTTAAGAACATCCTTTGATTGAACAACTCCTCTCTCTCTCTCTGAAGCTGTATCGATCCCTCAACATTCGCATCGTGTTAGTGGGATTAGAGATTTGGACATACAGAGACTATATCGATGTTGACCCCAACCCAGAAATCACCTTGGACAGATTCCTTCTGTGGCGACAGACAGACCTTCTGAAAAGGACAAAGCATGACAATGCCCAATTTGTGACGTGAGTAACAATCTTTACATGCTCTGTACATCTTCAGTATTATTGTCAGAACTCAGATTATGGCCTAACCTTTGACCTACTGTCATAAACAGTGCCATTGACTTTGAAGGAGATACTGTTGGACTGGCCAACAAGTACGCAATGTGCACAGGAAATTCAGGTGGAATCAATCAGGTAATACTACTTATACCTATTTGTCATTATTACCACCCATTTGTTGTTAATTACAGGCAATATGATAATACTAAAACAAAACAATGAAAGGGGAGATTTCATGTTTTCAAATTTCCCTGTGCAGGACCACATACCTAACAATGCTATCGGCCTTGCCTCTACCATTGCCCATGAGATGGGTCATAATTTTGGCCTGTCCCATGATGAATTAGGCTGTATGTGTGGTTCGTCTTTCAGCAGTGGCAGCTGTGTCATGGCAAAGAAGCTGAGGTGAGAATCAACATAGGTACAATAGATGTATGCCTATATGTATATAAAACAGGGACATTCCCACTGGTCATGGAATATCATTGAATTTTAAAAACTATCCCAGACATGGAAAGTCAGGGAATAAAAAAAAAAAAAAGTAAGTTTCAGTATCATGGAATATCAGAGAATGCTATTTGCAGAATGTTTACATTTTAGTTATCATTCATCAACATTTTGCTGGACATGGTATTATGGTTTGTGATATCTCAAGAAACCTTGACATTATTGTTCTAAATGTTTACATGACTAGTACTTAGTAAATATCATCACATTTATTTTAAGTTTTTTTAGTTTCTATTCTGGTTGTCCATTATAAACAGATACCATTTCAGTGGCCTGTTTTTTCCAATCATTATAGGTAATGGAAATTGCGATTTTCAGTCAGTAAACATCAGGGAATATGATATTTGACTTAGAGTGGGAACCCTGATAAAATAACACCCTGTTAAAATACATAGCCCTCTTGCAACATCACCGGTTGTTTGTTGAACACCTGCAAGTTTAAAAATCTCATTCTCCTTATGTGAACCCTATAGGTCAAGAACCCAGTTGTTCCCCGAGTTGTTCAGCGACTGTAGTGAGGAGCAGCTGTCTCAGTTCTTTGAGAGAGCTCAGCCCGCTTGTTTGTCCAGGCCCAGCTCCTCTGCCATCGTTGACGTAGGCCCTCTCTGTGGTAATGCAATGCTGGACGACGGAGAAGAGTGTGACTGTGGCACAGTGGAGGTAAACCAAATAGAACCCTTTATTATCCACACACATGTGAAAGCCCACATACTGTATGATCCCTGCTCTTTGCAAATTCCTGGAGGTAACATTACCATGCTGATGATAGAATTCAAGAAGAAAATAGATCACCAACTTCTCTTTACTTCTCTCTTAGGTCAGCACTTTACATATTATGAAGCACTTCGTCGGTATTTCGGAACTTGACATTCACTGGGGATTGAATGATATGATTCACAGTATTAATGTGCGTTGTAATCATAATATATACAGTATAATTACGTCAGCCATGATGACATGCTGCTGTCATCATCTTAAAAACAATGGTGTTCAACTATTGACTAATGTACTGGCTGTCGCTTTGGATAAAAGCATCTAAATGCTGTGAATGTAAATGTAAACCAACAATGCCTGATGTGAGCTGGTCTCTTATCTCTCCCAGGAATGCAGCAATCCGTGTTGCGACGCCTCCGCCTGCCGCCTAAAAGACGGAGCGCAGTGTGCCCATGGGCAGTGCTGTGACAACTGTCAGGTACCCAGCCCCGTCTTAACCTGCCTCAGTTACTCAGTAGCTAAAGGAGTCATTCTTTCCCATGGAGGCGCTCACACTAGTTCAGCTGAGGATGCTGAGGAAGTTGTCTCCCACTTTGTGGTGTTTATTGGAGAATTATGTTTGCTGGACTTGTGTTTAGCAAATGTGTTTGCTAAACTTGTCTGCTAAACTTGTTAAAATATACTCACTGCTTAATTACACGGGTCTTAACATATACTGTAGGTAGGGACACAAACATTTGTTTGGTTTAACTAAATACTGGTTGACTGGCAGGTAGGCCACACAGACACACCTTTTATCTGTGGCCGTTAATATGCCGTAGCATCAAGAGGAAGGTAGGATGACTTTGAGCAACGCCAGGGAAACGGAGGCAGTGCTGTGAAAACAGGAAATTAAATGTAATATCCTGGGCTGGCATTGCCTTTCTCATGGCAACTGACCACATCCTTCCTCCTCGGGACCCTTCAAAGACTGAGAGACATGCTGTCAACCATGAAGCTGCAGGGAATTATTAAGAAACTGTTAAATGGTGTGGGCCGTATTGTTCTCATTCAACCACATGTATCGGCCGCATCTATGTGACTGCTATTGTATCGGACCCACAGTTCAAACAGACGGGCAGCGTATGCAGGCAGTCTTCTGGGGACTGCGACCTGCCTGAATACTGCACAGGCTTATCTTACCAGTGTCCAGAGGACAGCTTTGAGATGAATGGCAAACCGTGTTACAGCCAGGGCGAGGGCTACTGCCACAACGGCCAATGTCCCACACATCAGCAGCACTGCTGGAGGCTGTTCGGACCAGGTACCCTGTCTATGTGTCTCCTGTGGATTAGGACCATTCTTCTGCATAATTTCTGTAATGCTGAATATTGTTTTATGAGTATTATTACAAAAATGTATACTAGTTTTATTTTGTAGAGGTCTTTGCCTTCTAATTTGTCTATAACTGCTCAAAATATAGATAATTATAGGTTTCCTTATGAATGTAGCCACAGAGAAAACCAAAAGTAAGTTAGACTACTAGAAAGTGTGTTGGGTTTTTACATGTATGTAATACAACTGTGCAAGCTTTAGGGGGAGGGGTAGAGATTGGTGTGAACCTGTGTAGACCAGTGTAGGGGCAGCATGCACTGTTTTTTTAAGTGGAATTCCACTTGTCAATTTCAGACACTGTTCTTTTTGAATATTATGTACTGTGATGTGCTTAATGTGTGAAATGTTTTAATCTTAGAGGCCAAAGTTGGGTCAGATACCTGCTTCAACCTTAATAGCAATGGACAAGAAGGGGCCAACTGTGGGAGACAAAAATACGGCTACACAAGATGTACTCCCCAGTATGTAACGGTTAAAAATGGAAGCTTGCTGCTCTAGATAAATAGTTTTATTATTCATTCAGGATTATTTCACAACTTTTCCCTGAAAGTAAATCTGGCTGCCACAATGCTATCACATAATACCATTGATTGTCTTTTAATGATTGTACCAGGAAAGCATTCTCAGTTTGTGTTAAATATTGTGTCTTGTGGGAATAAAACATATTTCTCATGTACAGTATTACTAACACACAACAAATATTTCTACAGGAATTTAAAGTGTGGATCAATATTTTGCGAAGGAGGGGGTGAATCCATCACAGGTAAAATAGCAGTCTTTAATGTATCAGGCAAAGGACAATGCCTCATCGCTGTGGATGACGATTTGACTAGAAGCCTTGACATGGTTCCTGTGGGAACTAAATGTGGCCCAAACAAGGTAAGGACTACAGAGGCATGAGTCAGCAATACATTTTCATACTTAATCATTAAAATTACTTCTTATTTCACAGGTGTGCCTTAACAACAAATGTGTTGACATGTCAGTTTACGGTAGAAAGGAGGACTGTTCCAATAAATGCAGCAACAATGGGGTGAGGACATTCACTTTAAAGTGAAGATTAGAGCATGACCTTTTTAATTTGGCTCTGCCTTTACCAATATCACTAAATATCTAAAGATGATTCACTGCTTTTATGTGAAGGTGTGTAACCATAAGAAAGAGTGCCACTGCAACCCTGGCTGGGCTCCCCCTTACTGTGATGTCCAATATGCAGACCTACCCCAAGGTATTTAGCCAGAACTTGGTGACAGACGTAATCCCTGTGATGTTTCATTGCAAATCACACTAAGGTAACTGTGTTTGACCAGACCTGACCACTGATTTCACTCTCGCAAATGTCCATTTATGGGATGTTTTTTCTCAAATGCGTTCCTTATGAGCCTTACTGGGGTGAGGGGGGGGAACGTGAGCATACTTACTTACTTAGTATGAAAGCATGCTTTTGAGCTGGGATCAGCTTTATCAAAAACTCATGGCTCACTGTGTGTGCAGCATGTTGATACCAAGCAAGATACACTCACTTTTCCTTTAAACAAATAATTTTCTCTTTTCTTGATCTGAACCTTGAACCTTGAAGCTTGACGACATGGCTGGAATGTAAACTATGGAAGTGCACTTTTCTTTTTGGTGCAGTGAGTCATATCTTAGCTATGTTGTTGGTTCTCTGCAAATAAAGCCCATTTTCTCTTCTGGTTATAGACCATGTACTGTTGGATTGGTTTTATTGCCAAATAATGCAGTTGGTTAATAGTGACATGTGGCACAGGATTGCCACCAGTCAAATTGTTAGGGTTGTTGCAACTGTAGACATTACTTGTAAAATGTTATTAAGAGTTACAGTATGCTTATTGTATGTCAACAGGGCGGAATGGGGTCATAGCTGGTGTTGTTGCTGCGCTAGCCGTCATCTTGGGGATATCTGCAGTGGTTGTAGGAATAATGTGTTGCAAGAAGAGCAAGAAGGAAAACTACGCTTCTAAACGGTATTTAATCCCTTTATTTTACATGTGTTTTAAGAGCTAGTTACACTACTCAGTATGTATCTAGATTTGAACTTGTGAAATCACCCATGAATTATGGACCTGGCCACCATCTCTGCTTTTATGGGCAGCTGTTCCAACTAAGGTGGAAATCTTTTTTGGCGGGCAACAATACAATCGAGTGTACGATTAGGCGTGAAACCATGTTAGCAGGCTGAAGTATTTGGCTTTTTCTAGTCAAACATATTTTGTGTCCACAGGAAAGTGCACTCTGCCCCAAGCAAGTTGAATCCAGTGTATCAAGACCTGGGCACTAAGGAAAGGCCTCAGATCAGCCAGCCGACCCTTGTGCAGTCAACCGCAGCACAAGCCTGCAGCCCCTTGTTCGTAACAGTGGTCCCGGTCAGGCCAGCTCCACAGGTTGAACAATACACAAGTGCATTATGTATCCAAATATATCCAGGGGATCAACAGGGGATTACTATCTTGTAATCCTTAATAGGATGCAAAGAATTAGTGTCTACACAATCAATGCAATAACATAAACAAGTATTTTCTTTCCTCTCAGCCACCAAATAATTTATCCCCGGAGCTTGCTACTTCAAAATTGGTAAGCTATATCTTATTTATACATTAAATGTATACCTTTAAGTTATTTAGAAGATTTGGAAATTTAGATGTGTGTCATGGAGATTAAATGTGAAAATGTTCCCTTCACCAGCTGAAACCCATACCTCCAGCCAAACCTTTGCCACCTCTTACCAGCAAGCATGTGAGTCATGTTAGGGTAATTTCCTGTACTTTAAATTCACGTTATTTGTATACCCAGTTGCAGGCATCTGTAGACCTCTCTTGAGGTCTATACTGTACAAGCTCACCCAGCCTAATAACTGTGGTTGCAACATAGCACACTGGTGATTATCAGTCTAACTGAAATGTTGTTACATTTTAATATGTTGTAACTTTGACTTGGGGGGCCTTTCAGTGTGTAGGAGCCAAACCAGTTCCTCCTGCTGTGCCCGTGAAACCCAGTCTACCACCAATGCCACCAGTGAAGCCTTGCACTCCTCCCGTGCACCCAACAAAGCCACATTTCCAGAGACCAAAATGAAATCCACAAAGGTGCAATATGTTTTCATAGGAAAGGAAATTAGTAAATATAATTTGTGTATGAAGCTATATTACCATATAATGTAACCATATCGTATTCTATCTCAAGAGAAGGAATAGTTGAGACAAAACTGTAATTGTTTTTTCATTTCTTCCAGTGGGCCTCAGGGTTAAGACAAAAGGACGAGAATGATGATTCACTATAGCCAACAACTCTGGAAAATGCCATAATTTTTAAAAGCTTGAGGAGAGCTGAGTAAACGTTGGTGAACATCTTTGATGATTTCAGACCCGCACTGATGTGCCTCTTTCATACGTTTCCTGTGGTGAATGACATGCAGTAAACTTTAGTATTCATGTCAGATTCTTTTTTTGTTTTTTGTCTGTTGAAATTCTTTTTGACAACTCCCTTAGAAAAAAAGAATTCTTTCGACATTTATGAGGAGATGCGCATGTAAAATTGTGCTCATTGCAAGAACATATTTAATGCTTATAATAATTATGTTTAAAGCCAGTGCCTTTCCATAAAACTTTTGTATAACCTTTCAAACTGTTTTCAAACTAATGAACGGTACTCAAACGAATGGGATACTTTAATGTTTTTGCATTGTTCATGTACGTATGTATGTATGGCCTGAAACTCCTATGTGACTTATTATTTTGTATTTATTAGTTCTGAAGGTGTCCATGACCTCCAATCTGAGCCCAGGGGCATCTCTGATAAACCTGCTTCCTAGGATATCAGTCATGAGGTTTATTTCTAAGTTTATTTATAAATAAATGTATGTTTGAGGACAGAAGAATCCTTATAAGTGGCCCATGCACACCAAATGAGCTGTTAGTCATTTTATTGTTGATCTATACTGTATGAGTAAATGTTAGCTATGAATGTACTATCTATGAAGATGTTACTTGAACCCGAACTTTATGCTTACTCAGGAGTTTGTCATGCAATGTTAAAATGAAAAGGTTGTTTCTTAACTGTAATTGCACTTTATTGCAAATGCATGACGAACTGTTACATCAGTTTTATGTATTTGAACAAAGATGCATTTCTTATGTCCTTCTGAGAGACTAGTTTGTTTTTGTGTAATAAATGTATTACGAATTATTATAGTAATATGTGAATTATTTTTTGTGCTGTGGTTTGTAGCCATTCCCATGATATATGATATATATGTTGTTCTACCCAGTGTAGACAACACAGACATGTTAACACTGAATCGTTTTTATAGCTCTCTAGCCAGTGACTCCCAAGTAATGGAGAAAAGAGTCAACAGTGAGTCATGTTACCAGCTGGAATCGGACTCCTATTGCGCATCCTTATAATGTGATTGCTTCACATACCTCAGTAACACTGACTCTTAAAATCTTAAAATAATACAAGTCAAGTCTTTTCAAAACAGTCTGACTAGTTACATCAGTTTCCACAATTTGGACCTGTCCATCCAGCCATTTTCTAAATACTGTGCTCGCACAGACTGATAAAATGGAATGCTTTAACCATAATACATTTATATAAAGATAAGTATGGCATTTCTATTTAAGAGAGCAACACAACAAAAGGTGTTAAAATAGTTATTCTGAAAACAGCAAGTTGTTGCACATTATGGAATGTAGGCCTCAAGTATGTGTGTGGGGGGAGTGGGGGTGGACTCTTCCAAAGACAGATCCTGGCTGATATAAAGTGATTCACAATCTACACTGCTAATAAAACATGGTTTTAATTTTTATTGGATGGCTTGTTTTAGAGGTTGGCTTTGTCGCGACTTGTATTCATCATTGTTGGCTCCGACAGTGTTTACTGAAGGCATTGCAAAGGAGACAGGCTTTCTGCAGACTGACATACAAAACCATCATGTACACTGATCTTTATCCATTCCTTGATTTGTATTTTGTAATTGTTTTGGGCATTTGCAGTTAGTGTTCTTTAACAATTTGGTCACCACCAACAGGCTTAGTTTAAAACAAAGACTGAACACAAGCTTTTAGGAACCACATATGATACCAATCAACTTATGATTAGAGAGCTTATATTTCCTCAGGCAGGTAGTAACATCAAAAGAAATATCCTCACTACAGTGAAACAGGACAGCAGACTCATGAGGTCAACTGAAAGGGAGTCCTCATCTGACTACTCCTAAGTAAATAAAGGTTATGGGAAGGAAGCGGGGTGCACAGACCAATATGACTAGGGAGGGACTCCAAATTAATCACTTTTCCCGGAAGCATTGCATTGTTCTAGTTTGCGTTGACCTAAATGTAATATAGTTGCCAGCTTTTTATTTTTCTTACATTGATCATTAAACCAGGGCTAGAATAATCATGCCAAAGTTGTATTGTTTTTATTGTATTTCCAGGCAAAAAATGTAACACTACAGTGGAATAAAAACAAAATCAAAAAACATGTCTAAACTACTAGATAGTGACACCTGTTGGTTGAAAAAGAAACCTGATGCTGCATGTTACTTAAATAATAATAAAAGAAAAAACTTCCCATTGCACTTTAACTTCATAAATACACCTTTGAGGGTAATTTCTTTCTAGTGCAAAGTAACCACCTCTGCTTATTTACAAACAGTTTACACCAGACAGTGTAACCAGAGTACATTCATGAATTTTCTCTCCTGGTTTTCCTTGACTAAGACCCAATGTTTAATTGAAAATAAACTGGACAATGATAATCATTGTGCTGGGACACCCACTGGAAACCCGACCATGGCAAACATCCACATAAACTATCCAGTCAAATGTGCACATATCGGAGACACAACAGCACCCATTGTGTCCATTATATATATAAAAAAAAAAAAAAAAAAAGACAAGATGTACACTATAGACATTGTATAAACAAATGACGCCCAGCCATATACATCATGACAAAGGCCAATGATATAATAATAAAAAGATACACATAACATTTACATACAGTATAATACCCTCTCCACATGTATAGTAAAATATATAAACTGGAATTTGAATGATAACAGTGATTAACAGTTTGTTTTCTGTGATTATAAAAAACTGAGCAGGTTGGAAAGCGGTTATCTGGCTTGGAACGTTGCAATTCTTTACAGTAGGGATACGGAGTATCAAAGTGCTGTTTGCTTGATTGTTCCTTTTTTCCTCAAACAACTTCTGTGTTATCGCACAGGCCAAGGGCCTTAACGTCCTGCCCTCAAGCCTGTGCAAATCTCTCCAAACCATCAATAAGTGGAGAAAAATAAAATCAACATACCAAACCCTCAACATTTCTGGTTGCTACAGTTTGCTTGGTAAATATTTCATCAATTGCATGTATTATCAGGAATTATGTGAGGAGGGGCCATAAATATACTGTATATACACATGATGCTTACACAATTGAGTGCACAAAACTTTCATTTCAATGTTTGGATATTTTTTCAGAGTGAGACAGGAGAAAAGAAAAAACAAACATCCATTGAACCTTTCCTCCACGAGACAATTAGCATGGTTGGTGTACCTACTGAGTACAAGTGCCATGTTTAACAGGCTCAGGGATGTACAAATGTACAAGGTCAACATCTGCAGCTCCGTTGTGTAAACAGCATTCAGTCCTTAGTGTTACTCGGAGTGCAGGCAGGGGAGAACATGGTGGTTCTAACAGCGAACAGCTTTTATGCGTTTCTCTTTTTCATTTTTGTGGCTGAAGTTTCATATTTTGTCCAGCTCCAGTCTTGGTCCTGAAAATAAGTGGATATAGCTGCTATAATGAAAGGTGCTCTTTATCCATAATGTAAACCCTGACTAAAATACATACCGGTAAAAAGACCAATCCACACACAAAACCTCAACTTAAATAACAAATAAGAGCAGTATATCTCCTCCGTCAGTGTTTTTATCTAAAAGATTGATGTAGTAATGATACCCAATCTTATGATAGGTATGCTAGCCATTTGCAAACATACTTTGGTTCTTCCATATTTGAGTGGAGGGAGGGGTTAATAAATAATAGGGACTATATGTGTCCATTAAATACTGAAGCCTATTTATCTATTTTCATTGGAGTGGGGCAATGTGGCCAAAGCCCCATTATAAAAAGGAACAAAAACAATGAGACACAAATCCTGCACTCACCACAATACTCTTGACCTGGTCATCAGCCGCTTCCTGCATCAGGCTAGTCAGCTGACTGAGATACTTCTGGTTCTCTTGGAGGAGCCGTGGGGCAGCGTCACTAGAAATAAGGAAACGTTCTTAGCCTGAACACCCACAGGGCTCTTATTGTTACTGCAACCTTACGGTAACTCTGTACAAGCTCATTGTTATGTCGTTTTCAATTTATTGTACTGAATGGGCCATTCTGGCCTTCAGTGTTTGGATGCCAGAGACATAGGGAAGACCCTGCTGGCTACAATCGGCATGTCAGATTGTAATAAACTATGACTATTAGGCAATCAATTACTGGATAATGATTAATTGATAATTATTGAGAATGGAATAATTATTCATTGACCTACAATTGGAGCGTATCGACTTGCTAGCGTTTTTACATTACGATCAATCAAAATATGTTGTTCATCAGTCACCTGTCATTTGGTCCAGGTAGGGAGGTGAGAGGGTGGGGGGAGCTGACAGGCTGAGCAGACTGGGACCATTGAGACACCTGCAGAGGGTTGGATGACTCTGGGCTGGCTGCAATTGAGTTCCGTGAGGAGTTCTGAGCCTGGAAGAAAGACGGAGGTAAACAAAACAACACTGATAAACCAAGTAGTTTGAGGAAGTGCATGTGTGCTATGACGGCGAGGTTTGTGAGCCTGCAGCGCATTCAGTCACACAAATTACAATCCTGAAAGATGCTCAGACCTCTGTTGTTTAGCTTATCTAGTGTACAAACAGTAATATTGTGATTTCAACTGTCACTTAGAACCTTGATCACACATCAGCCAGAGAGAAGAGATATACCACACAGTATCTCCCTGCAGCACTTACACAGGCTATCTTCAGTAAGTGCCAGAACTCTCTCTGTCTCTTGATCTGCATCTGCATCACTGTGTTGTCAGCATCCTTAATGCTCTCCAGGGTCTTCTCAATACGTGGAAACAGATCAATGATCTTCTGTTTGCTCAGCAGGATCTTACTGTGTGGTGGTGCATTAAGAGAAAATGGCATTAGATGTCAGCATTTATTAAAAGAAAAAAAAACAGTAACGAGATCTATTGTCTTAGGGTTTTTGGGGGCTTGTAAAGCAGGAACAAAGAATAAATAACCAAAAACATGTTGGTACATTTTCCATGCAAGTGATGCAACAATTGTTGTTTCTAAATCATGTTAGCAGCACCATCACTGTATGTAGGAAATACAGGACATGGTGTAATAGTAGTACTTGCTTTTTCCAAACAATAGTTAGAACTACTCACAATGTTCCAGGTGAATCGGGTACCATGTTATACAATACAATAAAATGTGACAGAATGAGCAGTCTTGAGCTGGGCGTATCACCTGAGGTGGGTGTAAAGGTCTTTCAGGACCTTGTCCTGGTTCTGAACCGTCTGAATGATGGCCTTGACCATCTCAGAGCTGTCACTGCTCACATCCTGGTCAGGCGCTGAGGAGGACACAAGGCATTATTGAGCAGGATTTCCAAACAACATTCTGAGTAAAGTATATGGGTTCCATGACTTACTTTTGCATTTCATCTTCAGTTGCTTATAGAGTTCAATAGCTTTGTCTTCTCTGTATTAGGAATGTGATGTAATAATCAGGAACAAACAAAGTAGAAATATGCTGTCAAAATTCTGGACACAAAGATTACCAAGCAGTAAATTACAGTTAGTAAGCAGACACATCAGCACGAACTACCCCAACACTCACAGCTGTTCCATTTTCTCTCCTTGGCGACGGGCATATGGACTCCTCTGAAGCTCCACTATCTCAGAATGCAGCGCCATGATTTCCTCATCCAAGTGGCCAACCTCTGCTACCTACAGGACAAAAGGAGAATTGGTTCTTAAAAAAAAAAAAAAAAAGTAAAAAAAAAAAAAAAGACCTGGAATTGATACTGTATATTGTGTGTGTGTATACGCATGCACGCACACAATATACTGTCTTGACAACAGTACCTGGGCAAAGGCAGCAGCCCGTTCCTCATTCTCCTGCCATGCTTTCAACATCTTCTCAGAGGCTTTAGAGAAGCAGAGAGAAAAACACCTTGTTTCATGTTACAATTAAAATTACATTAACTTAATTGTATGTGGATCCAAATTGATGATGCTAAATGAAGTTCCTCTGAATAGGTTTTCATGGAGGAATAAATTCTGCTCAGGCATCATCCATGTACACTCTACAAATAACTCTACAAATGTCTGAAATATCGTAATGAGATTATACACATGATCGCACAAAGGATGTCATTCAAAACAAAACAATCCTACTCCCTCCCTTCCTCCCTCTCTGCTGAACTAAGCCAAGAGGCCTGTGCTGTGTATTGTGGGGTGTGTGGCTGCACCAGCAGGCACAAATAAGCCCTATATTGCAACATAACACTAGACTGGACATGTAGTGGATATTATAAATGATCTCCACAGCCAAATCTATACACCCACAGGGTTAAATGTAGGCTAGAATGAGTTGAAAATACAAGGTACAAGTTTAAATTAAACGACAAACAGGCAGTTAGTAGCAGTAACTCACATATGCCGTAGTGCATCTGATCGCTGTACTTCTCCAGGTCATACTGGATGCTGCTCTTAAAGAAGTCCAGCTTGGCCTTCAGCTGCTGGGAGAAGCCAAACATGCTGTTCTTGTACCTGGTCAGGTTTGTGTTGTAGCGCAACAGGCTCAGCCTGGAACCACAGGAAAAAAGGAAACGACTAATTTAAACAAGAAGTTTAAAATAAGCTCCAACTCAGTGGTCCTCAAAGTTAATGGGGGATTGTGAGCTGATTTCGAGTCACAGATATGTTTTATTATTTGTTATAATCTAATTAGTATATGTAATTAAAAATGTAAATATATAAATAAAAAACATTATTTGCATCCATTTGTAAAACAGTATTTGCATCTATGACTACATTTGTATGTATAGTCATAGATGCGCTAGATTTGCTATACATTTCATATAGCTCGGGGTGACATGACCAATTACACTAGACATTGATGGAGAAGGTGGTTTCTCATGGGTTGGTGCCTGTAAAACAATCATTTACAGCTGTGTAGACTCACATGGCAGCCCTCTGGCCTTGGAAGAGCCTGCTGTAGTCCTCCCTCAGTCCACAGATATAACTAACAGCTTCACCCCACACCTTTTTCAGCATAACTAGTGGCAGCTGGGTTTTAGCTTCTTGCACTACTTGTGACAAATGGGGAACCAGGACAGATGCACTATTAAGCAGTTATTGGAGACCAGAAGCTGGTAAACATCATTATTTATTTACTGGCCAAAGGATTTATGTTTACCTGCAATCTTTAATTAAAACTCTACTTAAAAAAAAGGTGGAATCAGTCATTCTGGAGAAAGATTGTTTGATTGATATTCAATCGAAACAAAAACCCATCTACGCTGCTAGGGTGCTGCTGCGCCGCACTGCACATTGGAAACACGTTGTTTGTGTTCCCATTTACAGAGCCTGGGCTGAGTAAACATTGCATGAATTCTTCAGCGTGCACAAAAACATGACAGCTACAGAACTGGGAACAGGCATTCGCTGAATTTGGCAAAATGTGTATTGGCTTAGAACGGCTGAGTCCACCTTTAAATTGTTACTTTTCTTTACTAATGTACACCAAAAAAAAAAAGAAACAACACCTACCAATACTGTTGACTTTATCAGGCAGTTGTCTGGCACTAAAGGGACCAGAGTACTTGGTGAGGCTCCTGTCAAACAGGTAGACAATGTAGCTGTCCCATCCTCTCTACACAGGGGACAAGAGGATCACCAGTTGAACAGCCATACAAGAGAGCACTAGCTAAACAAGTATTTGTATACTGAATGATGTAAAGCAAGTTTTTATACAGTATCAATTGCTATACACATATAAACATCCTTGTCTGCAGGACTACAAAAATGTTTACCAACAGTCCATTCGATATTAATAAAATAGATTGCCAGGGTCATATAAGCACCAGCTAACCTCTAAAATTATTACTATTGTATTAATGTTAAGATTAAAAGACAAAATGGCTTACCACCCCTTCTAAGACACATTGCGCAGCAGGTTTTCTGGGGTCAAGTGACACCCCTGTTTCCTGCAGTAGCTCCTGGTTTATCACGTCTATCTTGGTCTCACTCTCAATGCGCATCTGCAGGCTGTGGAGGCTCTCGTCTGGGGCCAGCTGGAAAGAATGGACCTGGGCTGTGGTCATGTTCAGGATGTGGACCACCTGTAGACAACAATCAGATTCTCAGAATTTTGAGAATGACAAACATACAGCATAACAAGAGACACTTAAACAACAACAAAACGTACTAAATTCTAAAAAGGGTTCGGAGGTTACCGACCTTCATACTCAAGATCTGCTCCAATACGTCAAAACACTGGGGCTTCTTGTTGTCAGGATTCACTCTGCCACCTCTCTGGACAGGATCCCACTTTAACATAAGCTGTAGCAGGGCTTCCATTGGCTCCAAGAGCGTACTACATATTCATGATTAAAAATACACATAGGAGGTTGAGAATAAAATCACCCCAGGCTTAGCTTTTATATAAGTGAATGTGCAACTGTTAACAAGTACGACATCAGATTCAACACAAAATGACCTATGGACAGAAATACATTTCTCTAGTCTCGCATTTGACGACAGCTAAAGCAACTTGAAAACAACAATGGCGGCTCCTACGGATAGTTCAGCCAATCAACTGCCCAGTATTTTTTGAAAGCGCCTGCTGTTTTAAAACAGTTTCAATGGACGGCCCCAGATGGCGTGTTAGGTTATGTTTCCCCTCCATCAGGAATAGCTCCTTTATCAGGGCGTCACTGCTGGGTTGTCATGGGGTGCTGACCTGCTGAGGTTGTTGGGATAGGGTAGCTGCGTGAAGAACCTGACTTCTCCATTCGGTTCCTCCACAGCCATGATATCTTTTGGACCTTTGTTCCGCACTTTGCTGGCCCTGGGAGGAACAACCACGTCAATGGCACATAATGGCTTTAGGTATTACATCATACAGCATAACGGCCTTTTAACAGTGGCATAAAATAAGATTTTGCATAAATATGATATTGCTTAGCTATTAGTAACATATTGCACTTAAAGCAACACAATTTGACTTGCTTCACAGGCATGTTTAACATGCTTTTTTCACAAATGCCTTACTGCATTATATACACACCAACATTTGTAACCATCTCATCCACCTACCACTGTACAGGCTGTAGGTTGTGTAGAAAAGGCCGAAAGCCACAGCTGCATTCAAATATCATGGTGCCAAAACTCCAGTAATCCACAGTCACAGTGTACGGCTTATTCTCAAAGAGCTCAGGTGCCTGGGGAAGACAAGCATTATATTAGATGCATCATTCCATTCCTAAACTATTTTACATATTGTGAAGCTATTTCACCTATGGGTTGTTTTATTAGAGCATTTAGGGTAGATATTCATATGTTCTTAAATAGCACAGACTACACACCTGCTCATTGCTAGGTTAAGTAAAGACAATCAAGGTCAAACTACTAAAAAACAACACTGCCATCTAGTAGTGCAAATGCAGCAGTGGCAATATTCATCCAATAGATTCCTCAACCTACCGTTCCCGCTATGTTGATAAAAAAAGCGAATTCTCTACCTGAAAAATTATGTCAGTGTACATGGCATAAAATATATAATATTTCTATGTATATCAAGAAGAAATCAACTTTATCATTTCTTATTGAAGTGGTACTGTATGTATGTGGGTTCTAGCTGACTTACCAGATATTGGAGAGTGCCAACAAAAGATGTACATAGACTGCCTTGGTCCAAGTCTTTAGCATAGCCCAAGTCAATGATTTTGTGAACCATCTTAAAACAAAACACACATGGGCATGCAAAAACATTACCTCCCACATTGAGAACATCTAGAACATGGAGAGAGAAAAAACAAATCTAAATATGTATATAGACATTACCTTTCCATTGAGGTCTTGCAGCACTATGTTTTCAGGTTTAAGGTCTCTGTGTATGATCTTGTTTTCGTGCAAATACTGGATGCCAGATCCTTGAAAACACAACAGTTGCATGTGTTATGGTGTCAGAAAACCATGCATTTCGGTAACAATGATAACAGTAATTATTAATTATTAATTTCAGTCATACAGAGTTTACCGCTGTGGTGGGACACTGTACTACATACCAACATCGTTGAGTAGTGACAACACCTCACTCTCTTTCAAGCCACAGCAATTTTCAGGTTTGCTCAGCATCTATATGCCAAACACACATCATTAGTACATACTGTACATCACACACACACTTTGCTGTGTAGGGGGTTTACCATTTCAGCCTAACATAGTACCTTGTGCAAGACATGGATTATATAGGACAATGTTTCTCTCACACCTTGAACGTACATTATATAGAATACAAATATAATCAAAATAAGATTTAAATGATCATTGATCATTGCCTTGAGGTGTAGACTTGCAGTATACTCAGTTAGAAAAAGTGAGTATTATATAATTATGCTACAGTATAGGTCCCAGCCATAAATCACCTTTCTTAGGTCTCCCTTGGAGCAGTACTCCATGGCCAGCAATGGAAGATCATTTAAGGCTATTTGTGTCATTTCCTTTGGGACATCTCGGGCTGTCACAACATTGATATTATTTAACCTGCACAGGCGTAGGAATACCAACAAACAAACAAACAAACAATGTCAGAAACATCACATTTATAGATAAGTAACATGACACAACATGCCAGAATGTCTCTTTAGAATATGTGTACAGTACATCACAATGTCCAATGCCACTCTCATAATATGATGGATGATGACTTGGGTATTAGTCAGTCCAAACAACTGGCATTACAAACAAAACAACGAAGACATGGACAAACTTTTTCATTATCTGTATTTCTCTGCTCCATCTATCCTTATTTCTTGGGGTCAATTCCAGGCGGCACATTTTCACAGCTATTTTTTCATGAGTTCCCTAGGAATAGAAAAACACAAGTACTAAGCATATTTAAAATAAAACAAAAAAAACATTTGTGTTTAGAAGATTTGTGCAATATATAGGAAGCACTAAATTGTCCTTATATTTTGTCAGCTGCTTTTTATGCCACTGGACTTGAGTATTCTGCACTGTGATAAAACTCACGTGATGTTGGTAGAGGTAAACGTGTGCAAAGCCGCCCATGCCCAACCTTTCCTTTAACTCCCAGTCACCGCAGTTTTGATTTTGCCTAAAGGGAGGCTTCTCCATGATCATGCCAACTGCAACAAATGCCAATACAACACGAGATTCAGAGATTAATAACCATATTGTATACCACTGTATTGAACATTTAACATTTTAAACCATACAGTATTGGCTCTCAAACTGAAATATTTAGAATGTGCCATTTATTTTTCATTACTGAATAGGCTGTCAAAATGAAAGTATAAAAGTAAATGCTGTATATCCACAGTACTGTACTGTTAGCTAACTATCCAGGTTACTGCTACAGTAAATGCAGTCGCTGTCAACACAACAAAGCTGTAAAAATAGTACAGTCCTGTCTGTTCCAACGATGTTTCTAAGGAAACGTGTAGCAGGTCCAAAACGAATTATTATTAAGTCTCTATATAAATATAAATAATGGCAGTTATGCTCGCTAGTCGCTACTGTAAGTCTGCTAATTAGCATTACTGTTAGCATATCTGGGCTCAGTAGCCCTACTAGTGCAGAGGATAGACGCAGCCATTTGCTAGCCACTTAGCATTAGGAAACAAACGTTTTCGACAACAACAGAATGCCCCTTGTAACATGAGTCATTCAGACCAACGACAAGTATAACTTGATATGGCACTTACTTACTGTTTCTACGAAAATGTCATTAGCCGTTTCTTTCCACAAAACAATGGGACTGTGATTGTCTTGTTGTCAGCTAAGACATGGATGTGTACTTTCCTAGCAGTGACGTCACGAGACACCCGGCTGCTTTTTTGCAAGGAAACGGGGGCGGTTTTGATGTTTGTATCGGGTTCTGGTTGTGGTTTGATAAAAATATATAAAAATGATTAATTATCTGCACGTTTAGCGCACTAGTAAAATTAACGGTACTGACATTTCTCTGCAGAGACAAGAATCAATATTTACCTCTAGTAAAGTATCATGAGACTAGTGTAGTCTAGTGAATAGCCTACATGGATGGACTCTTATTCAGTGTCTAGTCACTGGACACTGAATAAGACACGGCACCACTATTCCCTTTGCATACAGTAGTTTGAGGACGCAGTTACGTTTCAAATGTAACAGATTTTATTAACAGACTTTATTCAGGCCTATTGAAATGATCGACACATGTAACCTTTGAAAACACTTTTATTTTTCTATGCCTCCCAAAATGAGAAGCTCACAAACAACATGAATCTAAACAAGGCAGTGACACATGTAGCCTATATGTATAGCCTAAAATGAACATTGCTTCACCTGCACCAATTTAAAAATAAAAAAGAAAGAAAGAAATAAAAAAAACACTGATATGGCTCACACCCCCTACATGTAAAAGTTCTTTTTAAAAAGGAGTTGTCGTTTCTCTAAAATACACCAGCATACAACAGAATTAAACTTACCCAATGTTTCACTCATGTTGGGGAAAAAAAGCCATGATCTACCACATTCACCTTTCATATAGTACTCTAATCTAAATATAAATTAAAGCAGATACTATCTCATGCTTTATATACATGTCACATTCACAAGTGAGGCTGGAGAGTGGACAATCACCAGAGATTTCTTATTGTATGTTCAGAAAACTGCTGCAGGTGCTGCTGTAAGGAAAGCAAATGTGTGTGACATACAACAGGTACAGATGGTACGATTTCAGAAATACAGCGCTGTCACCAGGGGAACCAGTGATCTCCACACAAGCAGCTGCTGTGTGATGATGTCAGAGGCTAATGGCAATGAGTGGGAGATTCTCCCAAAGAAAACAAAATGAGATGGGGGGGTGTCCATGGAGACCTCAATGAAATGGAGGCTCTGAGCCACTTTCCTTCCACGCCAGACAGTCCTAACAGGTTGGTATACTGCCTTATACCATTACTGTCATCCATGGCTAGGTTGGTTGATGAACAAAATGTGCAAGTGATGAAGCTGTCAATCTCATTGAGCTATCTGATCTACTTTCCATATAGTACTTAACAGTTACATGTACTGGTAATGGTTTCCCTAGGCACAGCATACATTCTCCTTTTTGTGAAGATGCCTTGGCAGTCATAACAAAATAGGCTGCATTTGACAGATTGTAAATAGACTAAATTAACACACCGTTGTCAATATTCATAACAGGTAAAAGACAAGACAGGGCCAGATTGCAAATAAAGCAGATATCAGTGAAATGTCAGGGGTGGGAGAAACAGTCTAGAAAGAAACAACGTGTTGGGTGAGAGACAGGAAGTGCACATGGATTGAAAGATAAAAGGCGGAGAGGGGAGATTAGACAGAAAAGGATAAAGAGGCCATGCAAAAGTCAAGACCAGACATTCAATTATCTGTCTTAAAAACTGTACAATTCAATTCCAGTACAGCAACAACCGAACAGACATAGCTGCACGAACGCTGGAACTTACGTGGCATAACATGAAACTAGACTCTTCTACAGCCACGTAGAGGCGTCCCTGACCGGCCCGCATGGCCAAAGCATGCATACAATGACATTTCCTCATAGCAAGATTGACAGGTTAATAACAGTATTCACACATGTCCTGCAACGCACCCCACTCCAACTCTCCCACACACACCTACACACACACACACTTGACACTGACAGGTTTCACAAACAAGTCCTATCCTATAGCCCTACAAAACCCATCCTCAAGTGGATGGGTTGCCACCATGCTTATGCAGTGCAGATGTAGCAGGTGTTTTTATGGCTGAAAAATTAACTGAATGTCGACAGCGCTCCCTGCTGGTAGGATGCTGGCACTGCAGCTGTTCAAGGTGTAGTTTTCAAGCCTGAGTAGAAAATGGCTATACATCGCAACATTACTGACTAGAAGACATGTTGGAGACAAATGTGTTTACCTTTTCCGTCATTTAAAAAAACCCAACAATATGCACATTGTGATATGCTAAAATCATGCGGTAATTGTTTTAACCAGTGATTGTTCCTTGTCTTTCTTCCACACATGGCATCTTTCAGTAACACAAACTTGATGCAGTTATTCATGCTATTAATTCATACATTGCCTTGCACTCTCTAAAACCATGATATTCACTACCCAACATAATACAATCCTTTTATAAATACCCTTGATCACTTACTATCCTTACATACATACACTGGAATTCATGTAATACTCATTTTGTGCTGCTGGCTTTGTTACCATTTAAATAGACATTTTTATGTCAGTTCTAAGTTAAAAGCTATGACAATCATAATGAAATCAACACATTTGTCACTTTAGGTACAAGGAAGGCCATCCCTTCATGAACTTTATGGGTGTTCAGAATAGTGTGTGTAATATATTGTAAATATATACTGTCAGTATTATACAATATAAGCATTCAACATTTACCCAGATATATACACCTGTTAACAATGAATATGGATAACATAATCCTTTATATTGATATCTTATTTCATCATACACTTTGACATACGTTACACAAGAGGAGTAGGTTTGACATTGACAAACAACTGTAAAATACCATAAAAATATTGAAAAAACGCGAACATTCAGGGTCTGCCTGGTGGGTTGTTTCATGGTTTATAAATGAGAGGTTATTAGTACTTGTAGATGTTACAGTACACGTGGCTAAATGCCAGCATTAAAGAAAAGGGCAATGCAACACAAAATAACATGTGGCGGCTCTTAATCTGGCAGCCAAAACAGTTAAAAATGTTTTAAAAAGAATTAAAAAATAAACAAGCAAAAGACGAGCTGCAGTGGATGCAGGCATGCAGAATCACTGGAAAAAACAACATTCAGCCATGGAGGATAAAGAGAACTTTGAAGCACGCCAAGGAACAGTAGCCAACGCATCAGAATATAAAACATCTGTTCAGGGGAAGAGGGTGGGGGAAGCAAAATAAGACGGTGTCCATCTTGCTGAGACACAGTAAGATTAAATACTACGTTCCGTTGTGGTGTACCAGGGAGTTTTGTGAGCTTCTACGGTGCCATGCCATTTCCTGCCCTCACCCCAGATGCATTGTGGGCTGTGTCCACCTCCTTGTTAGCCTGGACCCAATATATATGCTGCACGCTGCCAGTCTATGGTAGTTCATAGTCACCTTGCCTTGACTTCAGAGGCCTTTTAGTGTTAGGTTCAGGAGCTGCAACCATGTTCATGTCAAGCTCCTGAGTGGAATGTGAACACATCTCGGTAGTGTGGCAAAACAATGAGCTGCGATGCAATGACTCGGCAATAACTGGTGACCTCGTCTCAAGTCCAGTGCAGTGACGCGACGTCAAGTCAGATTTGTGTGAAACCACGGTTCAACTGTGTAAAACGAGCCTGTTACCAAATGACAGCAAATGAAGGAGATCAATAAAACGCTATAGGGGACAATAGGGGAGCAGAAGAAAAAGAAAAGAAAGGAAAGGATGCTGGATGGCGGGTTTTGGTGTGGCGCCCCCTCCCTTCGTGCACCGCGCCCCCCCCCTCAGACCGCGCCTCCTCAGACCTGCAACCTCTCTGCCGGGTTGTCGGCCAGCTACAAGACCTGCACCTCCGAGAAGATTGGGGGCTACGGTGTGGGATGTCACGGTAGGTGGGTGGGAGTCGGGGGGGAGAGGAGGGTGTGTGTGTGTGTGTGTGTGGGATATACCCCTCACACCTCCTGTCCCTGGTTTCCCCCCCACCACCCCCTCCCCGACACTTCAAGCAGAGCTCCAAACCCTCCTGGACCTCTTCATAGTAAACACCTCAGCGTTGAGCGGCGACGAAGCTGTGCCAGCTCCCCCGGCAGCCCCTTCCACCCCACCCGCCAGCCCCCCTCCCTGCATGGCCTCACTTCTTGACGGCTTGCCGGTAGCTGTGTCGCTGGCCCTCCTGCCGGGGCTTGGTGCTGGCCCGGCTGCCGCCGCCGGCCCCGCCTTCCCGGGTGCTGCTGGACTTGCTGGCCTGGCTGGCCTGGCTGGCCTGGCTGCTGTCCTGCAGCGTGGGGCTGGAGTGCGCCCTCTGCAGGCTGTTGTCCTCCAGCAGCTGGGACTCGAATGCCGACAGGTCCTCCTCGCCGCTGCGGATCTTGGCGCGCAGCAGCATGGCGTAGGTCCCGTACCGCGTTTTCTGGGGGGCGGGGAGGAGTGGTGAAGGGTGGGGAGTAGTGGTGAGGGGAGGGGTGGGAGCACACAGGGCAGAGAGCGAGTGTGAGAGAGGGAATATCATGATTCACTGACTGAGGCACGGCCTTACAATAACAACGTCACACTACGCTGCCTTTCCCCATTTACTTTCCCCGTTTGCTCCCCCCTTTCCCTCCCCCAGCGGCTAACCTCAAACTCCAGGTACTCGTCCCGTTGGCGGTACTCGTCCAACTCGCGCCCTTTGACCTTGCGGTCGGGAGGATAGGAACGGAGCTCGGCAAGTTCGGTGGAGATGGTGCGGAATCGGGCTTCGTGGGACTTGACCTGCTCCTCCTGCAAGCAGTCAATTACAATAAGGGGATTGTATTCTTCTTACTGTATATTGTCAGTTCTGCATTAAGAGATAAATCAGCACCCTTTAAATTGAAGAAATATTTAAATGTTTCTACATTAAATTGAAGAAATATTTAAATGTTTCTACATTAAATACATTTAGGATGTACTGTATGAACTTCAGTGATTAATCTACTGGTGCTTGAGAATACACACAAACATCTTCGTAGATGTGTTAGAAGTAGGTTCAAGTGAATGTATCTCTCGAATAAATGTGATTAATTAATAACTATTTATATTTCATGATAGGAATTTTTCTAATCCAAACTGCCAGCATGTGGATGTATATTAAAGGTCCTATATACAATATTGCAAGCAACAGTTTTCTATCTAAAGATCCATCCATCCATCCATCCATCCTCAACCGCTTATCCGAGGTCGGGTCGCGGGGGCAGCAGCTCCAGCAAGGAACC
>JAODUG010015140.1:0-23557 GCA_027564795.1 Aphredoderus sayanus | reverse complement strand
TATGTGTGTGTGTGTGTATATATATATTGCTGTTTACATAATTAAGGTAATGCTAAAATCCTTGAAACAGTTTACACTGTATACCTGTTCTATTCTATCATGGAGTCCATAATATATTGTGTTCTTTTGCATCCTCAGTATGGTGATGAATATTTTGTAAGAAGATCATCAGAAATAACGAAATAAGGAAGTAATCAGCAAGATATAGTGGACACGAGTTAAATGAAAGAGATTGAAAACATCTCATATTGAGTGCGGTATTTCACACACCCCGTGGTTTATGTTTAAGAAGATACCAATTAAAATCATGACAATTCATCAAACTGGATGGAGATATGAAGCCATCAAGGTGTTTCGTTAAATAATTCTGTGGATTTGATGAAGCGTTCCTCAAAAACATGAGTTGACAAAAATCCCATCATTCACAGATGCTCGGGAATGGATCAAGTGAACTTCACAACTGTCATTGACGATGGGTTTTTGGATGAGGCACCGTCAAGCCGCGTGCTAACCGGCTGTTTCCTCTCGCTCCTCATCCTCACCACGTTGCTGGGGAACACCCTCGTCTGCGTTGCAGTCACCAAGTTCCGCCATCTGCGCTCCAAAGTCACAAACTTCTTTGTGATCTCGTTGGCTGTGTCGGACCTGTTGGTGGCCATTTTGGTGATGCCCTGGAAGGCAGTGACAGAGATTGCCGGATTCTGGCCATTCGGCTCCTTCTGTGACACCTGGGTGGCCTTTGACATTATGTGCTCCACCGCATCCATCTTGAACCTGTGTGTGATAAGTATGGACCGTTACTGGGCCATCTCCAGCCCATTCCGCTACGAGAGGAAGATGACGCAAAGAGTAGCATTTGTGATGATCAGCGTTGCCTGGACGCTGTCCGTCCTCATCTCCTTCATCCCAGTGCAGCTCAACTGGCACAAAGCACAGACAAAACCATCATCCGTGTTTACAGGCGTGTCCAATGTTTCAACTGGGGATCACCACGTTGCGGACAACTGTGACTCCAGGCTAAACCGGACCTACGCCATATCCACCTCGCTCATAAGTTTCTACATTCCAGTGGCCATCATGGTGGCCACGTACACGCAGATATACCGCATTGCCCACAGACAGATCAGAAGGATCTCGGCTCTGGAGCGAGCGGCAGAAAGTGCCAAGAACAGACACGACAGCATGGGAGGAGGAGGTTCTAGCATAGCTGAGTCTGAGAGCTCCTTTAAAATGACTTTCAAGAGAGAGACCAAGGTCTTGAAGACACTGTCGGTGATCATGGGGGTGTTTGTGTGCTGCTGGCTCCCTTTCTTCATCCTCAATTGCATGGTGCCCTTTTGTGAGCAGACCAGCGGGGGAGAGGCCTTCCCCTGCATCAGCCCCACCACATTCGATGTGTTTGTGTGGTTCGGCTGGGCAAACTCCTCGCTCAACCCCATCATCTATGCCTTCAATGCAGACTTCCGCAAAGCCTTCTCCATCCTGCTGGGCTGCCACAGACTGCATCCAGTAGGCCACAGCAAAGAGGCGGTCAGCCTAAACAATAAGTGACTCATTGATCTCTCACGACACTGACTAAGACCTAATGCTGAACGTCCATCAATCCAGTTGAGACCAGTCTCTGGCTTACAATGATGACACTGCTTTCCTCAGTGTGCCTACAGGATACTGTAACCTGGTATGGCACCCGTGTCTTCCTAAAGCCAGTACCGTGCATGTGTTCGGATTACTAGAAAGGCTATCTGAAGCCTGCCTATAGCACAGTCTCTAGATGGAACAAGCTCCAAGGACACAAGTGGGGATCTGGGATTCGAGATTAAGACTATTGCCTGCCACTCCGGGCCAGTGGAGAGGGTCGGTAGTCACGCACCCATGGGATAAATAATCCTTAGACTGGGCAGCACACACTCTGATGCTGTCAGACACTGCTCTCTTCAACTCTCTCCCTCTCACACACACACATGTACACATGCTAGCCTAAATATGTACACACATTGGTTAAATACAATGCTTAAAGGCACACTCTTCAATTTGTGTCTATTGAATTGAACTCCTCTTTACTCCACCTAGAGAATTCTATATCCACGGTTACTAAACATGCACTTTCATGCACAGCTGTGTTTCAAATATAAACACTGAACTAGGGTGAATTTTTTGGGTTCTGTGGCACTATAACCACATTCTGATCAAGCTCCAATTTAATTTTGCCTCAAGAATGAGTCTGGAATCCTTCAATTCAAAAGCGTAAATACATTTCAATTAAACCTCCTTGCATATGATTGGACTACCTACCTGTATCTCACCCAATCAGTATGCAAGTCAGCTGGACTGCAGGTAAACAAAACAAAACGTACAACGTACCCTGTTGTCATCATCTTAGGAAAAACGAACCGCCTGATTGTTTGCCTGAACGGGCAACAAATGCTTTTGCATTGACAGGTTCCAGATTGATACTGGCAGCAAAATCTAATTGAAGCTTGCAAGGTCATGTTCTCACAAAGCTATTATAACTCAGCCGTGAACTGTATCTGTAACAGCACAGTATACAAATTAAGTGTTGGTCAAACAGTACAATATAATTACCCTGTTTGACTCATTTGCCAGAGTTGAAGGGTAAATATAACCTATACTGTAGTTCAAGCAACACCATAATGGACAATGAAATCATTACAACATTAAAACATTAAAAATATAGACCAAATTTTAAATATGGTTTATGTGAATATAAATTAATGTTTGCATATAGGATATACTGTATCTGAAGATGTCAAATTCATTTTGTAGTAGGCTACTGTATATATAATTATTTTACAGCTTTTCTGTCATTGTGATAAATGTATGTTATTGACAATGACATTAAGTAAAATTGTTATTGATTTCAAATGTTGCACTGTTAACAATCACATATTCCTCATATAGAAAAATTCTATATTTGATATAATTATATTTCTTATATTTAGTTGTCTCATTTGATTGCTCAAAAACAATGATACAATTCATGAAAAGAAAAGTCAAACCAAAATAAAATGTTTCGTTTGTATTTGTTCAAATGATTACAATAACATTATCTTCTCAATCTGATATATGTATATATCCCGCTGTCAATATAACTCAATTAATTAGTTATATCCAAGGAAACCAATTACAAACATGCAAATAAAAAGTTATAGGTGTGTATTGGTATAAAAAAACAATCTATTCAATGAATCTGCGGTTTGTAATATTTGACAAATACATATCATTAAATTGCGTTGCCAACACTACTAAGACATACAGTTGTGGTGTCTGATTCACTCTTGTGGAAATAACTTAATACACATTAATTACATTGTCTGTGCGATGTGTTAAAAATCAATATTCCTACTGTATAGATCAACATATAGAAGGTTAACACGACCAGAGCAACTGTCTCACATCAGTGTGTGTGGGCTGGGTGTGTGTTTGTTTCCCTGAAGGTTTGATTTGAGTCAGAAAATAGGTGAAGACCATTAGAATCACTGGTGATGTGACACCACTGATTGAGATAGGACAACAAATATGTGAATTCTCTAAAAATTTCAACTTTGTATAATGACTAAATTGTTGTATTAAAACCCTGATCCGTGAATGGTTAATGAGTAGTGAGTATCGGATTATTTTCCCCTGAAGACTGCTTTCAATTCCTAAGACATTTATATTCTGACAGTGTCAGAGTCAAAGATTAGAACATTGACTATGACACTGTCAAATATCAACAAAATAAATCACCAATAGGAAATGAGGTCAGAAATGATTTTGATTAGTTTGGCCTTTTGTGAGAACTGAAATGCCAATTAAAATGTGATGTAATAATATTTTCAGTTCTAATGTCAAGTAATTTCTATGTCCAAAACCTAGCATTAAAAAGTCAAGAAGGCCTCTCACTTTACTTCTTGGCACGTAAGTCAGGGAAAACTGCCTTTCAGTCATACATCAACAACCAAGTCCCATTTTGTACATTTAGAGGACAGATCTTTAATTCAAAGTTGTACTCATTATGAATACAAAATGCGAAATTCACCAAGCAATGCCACACCCTCTCTCTCTCTCTCTATCTTTCTCTCTCTCTCTCTCTCTCTCTCTCTCTCTCTCTCTCTCTCTCTCTCTCTCTCTCTCTCTCTCTCTCTCTCTCATTTTATCTCTCACCCGCAAACACAGACATACACATTCAGGCTCACACCACACACAAACACACACAGTCGTCCTTAAAAGCTTGTTTGCCGTGGCACAGGACTGTCCTTGCCTCTACTAAAACTCCTCAAGCATGCCACAGGAAGGGAGCAGCAATTAATTTGACTGACATCATTCACACTGATGGCTGAGGTGGTAGCCAACATGTGAGATCCACATGGCCTCCATCACCTGCTCAAGACCAGTGCCCCGCTCTAGAAACCTTGCAATGTCAACCTTGCAGAGGACAACACTGAGAAATTATTCCTTCGGCCATCTTCTGTCCAATAGTGCTCCTATAAGATTCTCCAAGCAGTGCTGTCTTTTTGGATCAGCGCATCAGAAAAGTGATGTTAGACATGGCTACTTCAGCTGATGCTAATGACTGGCCTGGGGAGGTGCTTTACCGAGACACAGAGAGGGTAAGAGACTCTTATGTAACATGCCAGTGATGGAAACATGTATAAAGAAAGATTGATTCTAGGAAACAACATCACATAAAGTAAGCAGCAGTGAACTAACAGCATTTTTTCGCTGGTCAGCTTTAAATACCTACTTTAAGACTTTCAGGCAACGCTGCACAGACAATGTGAACACATGAGCATGTACAAGCATGCAAGTCTACTGTGGTATGGGAGACCTACCTTTAGCCAAGGTATTCCAATAAGTGGCCTTTCTCACATGCCACATATTTCCCAATCAACCTCTGTCTTCTGAGGTCCCTGCAAATTAAAATGCAATTAAAACAGTTTGCAATAATCAGTATTTCTCTCCATTAAAAATGTATTATTCACAACTGGCAGTGGCATCATAATTGCATTGGAGTCTAATGCATTTTTAACACCTCACAATGACAAGATAAAGATCAATAATAATGTGTTGTTGACTTCAGCCAAAGTGCGTCAACGCTGTCACATGCTGACTTGTAAAATAACGCTACTCTGTTTATCTGCATCTCCCTGATGAGGTGAGCAGGTTCTCTATATTTGTCCTAGTCCTGAGGGTAACCTGTGGAATAAACTGTGAGAGAAATCACCGGCATATGACTAGATTAGATTAGACTGGTTAGATTAGATTCTCCGAAGGGAAATTAAGGTGTAAACAGCAGGGTCACAGGACAGTACACATCAATGAAGAGTAGACATAGTCAATAATAAGCAATTGTGTAAGCAGTGCCATAGAGACAGAACATGTATCACATTTTTCTAAACTGTTTAATAGTAATGTGTACATATTTATTTTAGTATAATAGTATATATTCACAAGCTTATCATACATGTCTATGATATGACCTGAAATGCTGTTATTGTTTAAGTCAGTGTCTAAGAGTTGTACAGCCCCAGGCAGACAAGACCTACTTTAGAGCTCCTTAGGCCTTGCATGGATGCTGGATATGGTTTTGTGCTTTATTCGTGTCTGATATCATAAAGATATTCTATTAGCGAGACAGTTATGTGGAATGCCCTGCATGCCACTTGACCTTGGAACTGTGTCCACTGAATCCCTCCCCTCTCTGTTTTCTTGCCCACTTCTATGACACAAATTCCCTCATGTGAAAGCCCCCGCATTTCCCTCCCTCCCTGACTGTACTTACAGTTTGTGCTGTAGTTCTTTTGGACTGCTGGCAATGGCAGTGCCCTGTTGCCACGCATCACCCAGACTGGCTGTAGTAGAGAGGACAGCATCTGCACCCCAGCACCTGAAGGTGGAAGAGAATATAGACCAGAAGAGAGTGAAGACATTGCTTCTGCACACTTCTGCTGCACAGGTTATGTGCAAATGCTTTTCCTAAGCTGAGAGGATATATTAAAATACCCTGTGGCCTGTTAAGGTAATTTTCTTCGACAAGCCCCTATACTGCAAAGACATCCTTAGTTCACTCATCTAACATCACATGTCACACCTCATGACTACTACCCATTTACTACCCATTACTTGTAATAATTACTCATTGTGTTTTATCTATCTATTTGTGTTTGCTTACACATATTTAGTGGTGGTTTGAAATAGTTCATGTCCATTCTTTGTTAAACATATCACAACTTTTCCTTTCCATTTTAATGTTTTGATATAAAAAAAACACTGGTGTTTAGGCCACATTCGACAGGACCTGTAATTACTTTTTTACATTTTTAAATGTTCAAATGCTTGATGCTGATGATAAATTACATAAATATTAGGCAGCATAAGAATTCAGACATAAATAAGCAGCATGAATACTAAGGGTGTACAGTACCATAATGTGACCTCTACTGGAAAGGACTGAAAATGGAACTTAGTTGACCTGCATGGGTCCATTCTAAATGCTGCTCTAAACAGCCCAAGGAGAAATGAAAACAGATCTGATTGTATTAGTTACATCATTTCTGCATATCGCCTCATGCCTTGTACATCATAACTGTCACTAAGGCAGAGTAGAAAACATCACTGAAGCAAAAAGGAATGTCAATGAATACTAAGCCCAATGAATGAGCACGGGTCATACTATGTAATGAGTAACAAGTGATTCAGCTGGTGCAGATTGGCTGATGAATGGATGGCATGTTCAACATTGACTATGTCCACCGCAGCCCCATGCTCTGCAGGACCATTAGAAAGTAATGCTGTCTGGCCAAGACGCCTGAGTGGCAATCATGCTTATGATGCAGATGCTAATGCTAATGCTGGTAGGATGCCCTATGGGTGAATTGAGGGGATGCTAATGTTAATCAGCTAGCCTGTCGGGGACGGCAGATGTGCCTCATCTATTTAAGCCCTCGACATCAGCAGCAGGGGCTGACACACGGAGCGGGGCCAACAGACAGACAGATTGTCAAACTGTCATTTGTTCCACCTGGGCCTGAGACAGGTGTCAGCCTCTGTCTGCCCTGAGTGTGAGTGAACAATGATATTATGTGTTGGGTTGAGGGGTTCATGTGACCTTGTGCTTTCAAGCAATCCTACAAAATATATGGTTCTGTCCTCACTGCCACATCACACAGAGTAAGATATATGGTGACAGTAACGTGTTGTTAACGGTCTGGAGCTATATCAGAAGAAAAGGTGCACAGTTCCCTGCAGATACTTTCTGTCATATTCAACACAATCCAGTTGCTCCTCATCATTGTTTGAGTCACTTCTCTGCTGCGGTGGAGATCAATTTTGTGCACAATTGTGGCGCACCAGCTATCTAAGTCCAGATTTGAGGACATCTAATTGGAAAAGGCTTATAAGTAACATCATGGTAAAGTGGTCTGTTATACAATACATACAAGCCATTGCTATATGTAGGGTAATATATGAGGAAGCAGGAATTCCAGGACAAATATCACAACCAGGGTGTGTCTTGTGATTTATGTTGTTTGCAGCATGGTACACAATGGACAACAACACACTGTTTTCACTCTGTTTACATATCATTGATTTTTATGTTTTGATATTTGTGTTTATTTTGTATGTATAATACAATGCACCTTGCAAAAAAATGACAAGTTGTGAGTCTGGCGTGGATGTTGGGTCAGGAAAATAAAGCTAGCCTAAAAGCTATAAAGCACCAGGCACATATTTGGTTGTGCTACTTTCTGTAAAAGGGGATTAGCACTTGCAGAGAGGCGGAACAGTACAGTGAACTAGTCCCAATATTGGTGACAAGCTGAACAAACATTCCCGACAGAGACTAAAAAGGGAGAGGGGAGATGAGACAGGAGGTTGGGGGACTTGGTATATAAGTCCCTTGGGAAACATACTCAAGAAAATGCACAACTTGGTGTACAAAAATTGGAATTCCAAGGTTTTCCATTCAAGTGGCAGCTGTCGGACATGTGAAACACTGAGCAGAGGGAACGCGGAGTGGGGGAGGCGGGGTCAGGACAAACAGGAGCTTCACCCAGATGGGCCAGAAATAGAAACACCTCAAACATTCATTATTGCAGCTAGATAGTAGCTTGGCTGTGTTGGACCTGAATTCCATAGGGCAGAAGCAGACAGCAGACACAAATTGGGTCTATTTAAGGAAGGGCCTTGTCAAACAGTGGCACAGCAGGAGTCTACAACCCCCTGAAAGATGTTGGGCTCAGATGGGACAACAGGGACCCACATGTGCAAATGACAAAACACATGCACGCACGCACGCATGCATGATTGCACACATGCACACACACACACACACACACAGACAGACACACTCACACAAACATGTAAACAGCAGTTAGACTGTAGGAACTACAGCAGTTAGACTGTAGGAACTGCATTTAGTGTTCATGTGAAGCAATCAATCATTCACTTACAGTAAGAGCATCAAAAACAACCCCCAAACGCATACACCACTCTCTAGGGTAAACAGTTTTAAATCAGGCAATCTCCCTTGCCTGCCTTAAATAGGGAACAGAAACGATGGCATTTGCTTAGTCTTCTTTCCCATTTTTACAGTACCAATACGAGAATAGTGGAGGAAACCCCCTGGAAGGCTATACAGTATTAAACGTAAGAACTAACGAAAATCTGTGTAACATTATTGTATGCTATTTGACAAAATGCAAGATTTATTATGGTAATGTGGCCTGTATAAACTCTCATATAATCTTGATACAGTACTTATATTAATCCTTGTAGGTAAATGTCCTCTTGTCCTGCTTCCACATGGAGGCCAGTGTGCAGTTTCAGATATAAAATATATATACTGTAGGCTACCTTATATGTAAATATAGCCTAATAAATATATTACTGTATATATAATTTGCTTCCATATGATACTGGTATATTATAGCTCCCAAACACATTTAATCACAAATTGTATTCAGTCAGGTTAAATGTACCTATAGTATTTTTTAACAATAGCTTTTATACATTTTTATTATATTCCATAAAAAATGCCAATCTTGTTACCATCTGTTTCTTCGGCTTTTCATATATTTTGAGCAGTAACCATCCATGGAGATTTGGAAATTCCCTGCTTTGACAGACATGTTAATTAAATAGAGTGAATAATCAGTCAGAGGCGCGGGCATGTAACACATAAAAAATATCTCATTAAGTAATTTAAAGCAATGGGAACATAAACACACAAAATCTACCTTAAGACCACACCATGAGCCAGCAATGGTATGTGAGAAACATGTTAATGTGAGTTAATAATTACCAGCAAGATAATACTACAGTGGGGGAAATTCAGCCAGGAATAATTCCTCTTTAAAATACTGTTACTATATTTATTTAATCTGAAAATCAATTTCGCCATTTTGCCTGCTCTCCATTAATCTCCAATTCAGTCTGCATCTAAACAGAGGACTTATCCTGCTTTTTCGAATCAGCATGGATGAACTGCAACATGACATTTGTTGACTTGTAAATGCTTAGAGAATTGGGCCTAGATTTCCACCCTAGTTTCCTGAAATCATTCACACAATGTTGAGGTTATATCACTGTCTGAAATGAACAATTACAGAAAGGCTTATTAAAGATGCACCATTCAACTTTTATATATAAGCCACATCAGCACCAATCACTCATTCTTTGCTTTAGCCTATTCGTATACCAGGCTAACGTCCCACATTTCAAACAGTAAACGTGTCAGTTCTCCAGTCATAACACGGTTATCTTGAACACACACTCTACTAATTCAGTTCACTGCCAACTGTGTAGTGTAGGTGCACAATGTACTCACAATGAACTGCTGTAGGGCTAGGTCTCCTTCACCACAACAGGAACTAGGGAAGATCGATGAGTCATATGATCTCAGGAGACAATGCAGACAGAAAAGATCTGTGATGAGACAATGAGGTGCCCTGCAAATGCAAAGAACACACTGTGGCACAGTGATAACTCTGCCACAGGGCAATGTACTGTATGGATGTCACCGTGAGACGCAGATTTAGCTGACGTATCAACACGCAACTTCTGGAAAAATTATTTCTCAGCAAAAAGGATTTCTAACAATCAAGGTGACATGCTTCACTGTACTTAAATCTAGACAAGACACTACAAATGATTTGTCCAGTTCTACAACAGATATGCCTAATATATGGTATTTCAGAAGATGGTTCGTTTACACCATGTTAGGGACTCAAATGTCAACAGCAAGGCTGAGACCAGACACATTGCACAGATACACATACACAAGCTAGAGCTTAGAAAGAACATCGGGGCTCCATGGGGGTAAACACCCATTGAGAAGTACAGTTCAATCGTGACCTGATGGGTTAGACTCCACAGGAGACAAGGGAGAGATGAGAAAGGGGAAATCTTTGCATGTTTTCAATTTGAAGAGAATTGGAAGAGATGAAAGTTTGTTTTCATTTATGAGATGACTTCTCCCCATTGTTATTGTCATGTGTGGCCCAGATATTCTTTCAAAAACAGTCCCAGAGGCTCCCTTCTGTTCTATAAGCACAATACAGAAAAAAAGGCTTCTAGGTGTGTCTTTGTGTTTGTCTTTGTTTTGAATAGGTCATAGGTTTTGCTGACCTGATTAGGAGACACATCATCTCTGCTTTTGACAGCAGGATATAGTAGTCAAAGCTCTCACATCCCATAGACAACAAGCTGAAAGAAGTAACATCTGACATTCTTAGCCTAGACATAGACAGATGGGGTAGTGTTTGTGTTTGTGTGTGTGTTTGTGTGTGTGTGTGTGTGTGTGTGTGTGTGCAGAGGAGTAGGTCTGCTAGTGTGTGTAAGAAAAGGCAAGGGAGTGAAGGAGAGAGTGTGCATGTTTGAATTAGGATCATGTGTGCTCAGTGAGGAGTCTGTAAACCTATTATCTATGTTTGGGTGACATATAGCTTTTAACTTTTGTCGTAAAAATTTGTTTACCTTTTTAACTACAGCATAGTGAAGACGGTTCATGGCCTCATTACAGTCAATGGATGGAGACTAGTCTATCTTTCTGTTCCTTGCAATGTGACTTAGGGCTTCAGACAGACAGAGAGAGAGAGAGAGAGAGAGAGAGAGAGAGAGAGAGAGAGAGAGAGAGAGAGAGAGAGAGAGAGAGAGAGAGAGAGTTATACATGGAGACTCAGATACAGACGCTTTATGACAAGCAATATAGAATATAGAGAGAGAATTGTTCTGTGACACACCTGCTTTACAGCTTTGAAGACAAGATGAAAGCTAACTAGAACATTGGAGCAACACTTGCACTATACTCCTGCAGCACAAGGGGGGTAAAAATCTAATTCTCCTTAGTCACATTTATGCTATTCTGCCTTTGGGACATTGAACATTATCTATGTCTATGTTTGTCAATTGTTTATTTCTCATGTCTGTGCTGCTTGAAAATGGAAAGTATTATCCGGATGCCTCACAGATTAGCAGGCTGCAGGAGCACATATATAATATAGTTCTGTGTAAACTTTACCCACATTATTTTTTACTTGTTTACTTCAGCATAGCATAGAGGAGAGGAATAATTGAGACTATGGATTCTAGGATTTGAGCATTTACATTTATTTGTTATGTATGACCTGTGTTTCAACACATACTACGTGTACAGTAAATTCTATCGACATCTTTGCGATATGCAGTAACAAGATATGTTAATAGCAATATATAGGAAGCTGCTACATCTAGTGGCATTGTTATAGTACTGCAGTAGTTTCTGAACGGGTTACAAGAGAGTTTTTGTTAGAATACATATGTGCTTTCACAGTGCAAAATAGTTCAGATTAAGACCCCCATCTATCTAGAGTGTAATTGGAGGTTAAGGTTGAGAAATCTAAAACATTAGCAGTCATCACTGTCAGCCTGATGCTAGGCTTTATTTCAAAATGGAAGAGAACCAATTGAAAATATGTGATAGTGGTAACAGGTTTCCACAAAAAACCCAAGAAGGGCGGTGTGAGAAAGTAGAAAATGGAGTGAGAATGGAAAACATCTTTCACATTTGTAAAGCTAATTTTAGGTTATATCTTAAGGGTAAATTTGGCCTGATGAACACCTCCACACTGGGCCACTCAGTTGATCCCCATATTAATTTCAATTATCCTCCTTTCAAACATTCTTCAGTGTAAATCATTAAAGAGGAATAGGAAGCTAAATAGTTCATTAGGTTGACTAATAACGTATGTTGTGGCTTGTCATGTTATGCACCAGTCAACTCATTCGTGTCAGTCTCACAAGTCTAAAACCACATCTCAGAAACATCAGAGATTATTTTAAGATATCACCTTCAACTACTAGGATTTAGAAAATGGCAAATGCAGTGTGGGCTATAACACATAGCTCATTTGACCTTAGATGTGGGTGAAATAACTACTTGTAAAATTCCAAATTTATAAATGTTTGTAGGCTATGTATAATAAAGCCAATTACAATCAATAGACCTATTTTCAGTCTAGTATGTCTCAGTGTTAGTTTTATAGAGCATATAAGCATCAAATTAAGCAAAAACTAGCAATGGTAAACAAAAGTTTTTATTTCAAGTCAAAACCTCAACACAGATTTGTCATAACCTATATAGATTCACTACTATAACACATTTCATAAATGTTTATTTTTTCTCTAAGAATGGCTTAAATGTGTATACACATTCCTACACAATTTTAATATTGACCTTTCCTCATACTGAAAAAAGGAAGCTTGTTGATATTTGAAGTTGATCAAAACAAAATCACCTCTCCATTCAATGCCATAGGTTGCTCTTATTAGCTCAAATTAACAAATTGGAAACGCATTGCAAAAGTTAGGATATTTTTGTGTACAGTCTGCACCATTTTGTTTGTGTTCAGATGGAGCCAGGGCTGTGTAAAAGTACTGGCTTTATTTTAAATCATGCACAGAGAATGGCAAAATAGCCCACGAGGAGATATTTGGTGATTTTGACAAAAGGTGTATTAGCTTACAAACACTTACCATTAAAGCTGACAAGCTAAAACATTGGTCACAGCAAATTGGCCTCGGAAAGTGTGTCCTTACAGTACATTATGTACAAATACAACAGACCATTGGATATTATAAACATAATCTGGTATTCATGAAGGCCCTAATCAATATGGTCCTACAGTATATCCCACCTATAGTGTATCTGTGATCCTGTATGCTGAGCTTCTGCAAACAGCAACAACATAGGCTATTATTGAGACATTGTGTATTTGTCCTTCCACGGAGCTTAGCTTGCATTCTACATCACACACAAAGATCTCCTCCAGGTAAAATCATGAGCATTCACCCCTCTTCAAATAAACAATTATAATCATGTTCAATAAGGTGCATTACTTTTTAAATATGCGTATGTTACTCTAATTAATAACAGACACACACTATACTTTATCTCCCACCTGCAGTGCAAACACCAGAACATACTGTATGCTAGTCCCTAAGTGAGGTGAAACAGGCTGTAGCTAGCTGGTGTGTACATGGTCAGATTTGATGCAGGAAGGGCAGGACTGCGGCTGCATGGGTACCCCTGTCCGAAGAGGGCTGGCGACCCAGCTTGCAGGTTTACACTGAGGGGAAAGGCTACTGACGAAAAGCCCGGGTGTAATAGATGCTTGGCTCCTACACTAGCGGCCATTTTGAGTTTCTCCATCTCAGATTCCTGGAGCCTCTTGGCCTTCGCTCTGCGGTTCTGAAACCAGATCTTCACCTGGGTTTCAGACAGAGACAGCGACATGGAGAACTCCGCCCGCTCAGCAATGGACAGGTACTGCTTCTGGCGAAACTTCCTTTCCAGGGCCAGTAGCTGGGAGGTGGTGAAGGGCGTGCGAGGTTTGCGGTTGGTCTTGTGTTTCCTCAAGGAGCAGACTGTAGGACTATGCTGCCCTGCACAGGAAGGGAACAAGTTAACTGTCGTTTCAGAATAGAAATAAAATGTATTATGGAGGAAAGGTGTGTAATGTTTTAATGTCAATACATTAAAAATATTTAAACAATAAATATATAAAAACAATACATAAATACAAACATGATATATGCCTACCAGTAGAGCACTTTAATAGTACATGTATAACAGTTATAGGCTTAACCATTGCCTAACCATTATGTAATCGACAATAACCCAATCGAAATGACCATATTGAAAATGTAAGAAGATCAAAGTAACCCTTGCTCATTATGTGTAGCAATCAATACTATTGGCGTGAAAATAATGTACTCCACTGGGCTCACCTAATCAATATTTATTAGGGCTTGTAATGGTTACTTACGGGGTGGTGTAGACAGCTTCACATTAGACATCCAAGAAACACAGTTACCTTGTGCCGAGGACTCCGTTTTCACGGGCGAGGCAGGTACAAAGTGCTGTGCAAACTCATCGTTACAGTGCGACTGCCTTTTACTTATAGAACTACCTTTTGCAGTAACGATTATTGTTCCTTCCGGCCGCGTATATGGCCTCCTATCTGACATGAGCGCTTCCACACTGAAAGGTAAGCAGGACACCTGTACAGGGCGATTCTTCAACTGCGGCGGTTGGACATTTTCGTCAGAAAACTCATCTTTCGAATCTACAGAAGTCATGCTTTTGGCAAGCATAAAAAAATTAATACGTACAGAATTCTAGCCTGTGTCACGTAGTGCAAACATTTACTCTACACATGCACAATACCAACAAAGAAAAATTCGTTGACACAACTTCGTCTCCAAGTGCAAACTTCTTGATGGGAAAACTATTGGAAATACTAGAACTTTGAGCCGATCGTGTGCCGAAATTGTCTACTTGAGAGAGAAGTATTTCGATTGGACAGTCTGTGGGGCATCCAGGGAGGCGTAGCATACTGAGTTTGAGGAACCCTGTGGGGCCACACCCCTACTTTAACAGCATGTCAGGTAAACACTGGCACAATTTACTACTAATTACCCAAAGAGTACAAGATTAGGGAAGGAGAAGTTCCTGGTTGGTTACAACTTTTAATCACTTGTGACAGTGATGTGAGACTAGTTCTTACGAAGTCAATATATTTTACTGAAATAAAAAGGAATGATATTTAGTCCTCAGACAGGATTAAGGAGATATATTTGTTTTGGTGTACTGCATAATGCACTCATAATATTACTTTACAGTTCCATAAAACTATGGCTTTTTTGAAGACCAAACCCAAATCAAATTATCTATCATTATGAAGGAAACCAAGCATCTAAAGAGCTGGCTTCTCTCTGTAGCTCACATGCTGAAGGAACAGAAACTGTACATATGTAAATGCTACAATGCACCTATTTCATGCCTCAACTTGTACCAACTGACACACCGCCCATGGGAGTAATCATGAATGTAATCAATAAGAATTATGGTACTTTTAAAGTTCAGAGCAAGGCACTACACTAACCATGCACTTGAATGTTGGAGGTGGATTACGGTTTTGGGCAAGCTTTAAAATGACTGTCATTACATTGTTATTATTAACACCTTGTAATTAGGTCTGTGGAATCCGGTTCTTTTAAGCAGGATTTAACGGTAATGATGGAAAATTGCTACCTTCCGGAGGTGCGTGGCGCCCGCTGCGATTAGTCCCAGTCTCAGCTCTCTTAGTGGGGACAGAGGCATCTTTTTGAAGCTTATACCTGTAGGGCTCCACAGTATTAGGGAGTATCATGAGAAAATACTATGACAGCTGCCCTTGCATTCTCTTTTTAATGATGTTGTGCATAAACCGAGGCATTGCAAAGGTGTGCATGGACCCTCAACATTCACAGCATGTTGTCATGTTGTCAGCAAAGAGGAACAATGATTAGTCTGTTTTGGTTCAAATAGGTTCATACTGCTATATCTGCAGTTAGTGGCATGAGTGCTTATTGTCTGTCTCCTACAGTATATTGTTTCACACCTGTGGTCAGCTGTGTTCACTCTCTCCTATTTGCCCTCACAGACAAACACACAAGGGGTCACATGTGAAGGGACTGCTGTGCTGTTTTCCCATACTCTGTGATCAGGCCCCAGAAAGACAGCTTGTGCTCTGTAATCAACAGGATTACAGCGGTGTGAGGGGTTATGCCAAAGGGGCCTGCAGCAGGCGTAATGCTGTCATATATATGTGTTGCGAGAATGAGCTCACGCTCTTGTGAACCCTTGTAAATCAATTGGCAGGCACCTCCCTATGGCCCAGCTGTGCTCCCAGCAGCAATAGGGTTATGGAGTAAATGTCTCACGCACACATATGGTTTGTGCTTGGTGTGTGTATTGTAACTATAATAGTTATCATTGGAATGTGTGGCTAAGGGGGAAATATATTGTTACGTTATAATGGGACCTGTATGTAAATGTTTACAATTATGGGACACATATAACTCAGAAAGGATGGGAATCCTACACAGATCGTCAGATATTGGAATGCTCTTGCTGTCAGTGTCTGTCTGGGGTTGGCAGTTACAGCTCTGGTGCACCTTGACCAAAGGTTTATCTTAAGCATCTTCACTTTGCAGTTGTTTGTTGCAGTTTGTAAAAAAATACAAAAGACAAAAAGACAAAAAATTAAATAATCAACGACAACATACTATTCATCTCATATGTACAAAACTATTTTTGTTTTGTTTTATATTTTTAAATAAAAAATAAACATTCAGTTGAATGTATGTGTGCACTGTATTTAATAAAAAAGCAGTCATAGTCAACATTGTAAAATATTATATATACTATATTATTATTATTTTATCTATAAAGTATAAATTCCATTTGTTGGGTTCAAAGATTAGTTAAATCAGAACAAAATGATTGCATGGTAAAAGCTTATCAAAGATTGGCTGAGTGATCCAATAGTTAATGTTATTAGCACAAACTAGCAAATGGATAACAGAAACAAGTAGAAAATTGGTTTTTGTCTTCCCATAAAGATCTTAATATTGGAGTTAATCTCGGGAACATTCATACAATTAGGTAATTTGTAGAAACCTTTATCCAAACAACTTACAGTGAGCATGATTGTGATTATTACAAGGAGGAGGTAGGGGTTAGGCATATTGCTTAAGGGTAGGCCAACTCTGGGGCTTGAACCCAGAGCCCTCCAGCTGAGAGCCAAACACCCACAGCACTAGACTAAACTGCCCATATGGTATTCTAACAACATACATGACAACCTTAATCATTGCAGAGATATTAGCATGTTACAGTGGCATGCCTATTATGCTAATAATATTGTTGAGGCTTTAACAGGATGGAAGAGTTGGTGCTATTGGCTTACTGTACAGTAGACAATTTTGATTTAAAAAAATTACATTGTCACATTCCTAAAACTCTCTAAATTCTCTCATTCAATTTGAGCATCTAAATTGAACTAGCACAGATGGTGTGTTCTTGCTTTGTGGTGCATTCAGTGCTCTCTGCTGTGCTGTCCTATTTTAACATACTGTTATTTACTGCAAAGTAAATCCATAATGTGAAAAACCCCAATCAAAACAAATCCTTTGATTGATGAAAGTGTTATAGTTAAGTCTACACCGCCAGTTTTGTGGACTGTGCATGTGATGTATCTAGGTCTGGTGACATTTATTTAATGCATGCCAGTTTTAGTAGACAGAGCTAAATACAGTTTCAGTTGTACGTAACTCTACAGTCTCGCCATAAACTTTGATAAGTTAGGAACAACAACAACCAGCAAAAAGGTCCACCTTTTTATACAAGGTCAAAAACTCTTTTGACACCATAAATGTCACATGTAAAAATGGACATATACTGTTATCGTTCATCAACAGTCCTAAATGAAATCAAATAAACACAATGCTTTCACAGAGCCAGTACAGTATTTGACACATCACTAAGAACCACATCAATCTTTCCTTCTAGCATTGTGATCAGAGGACAGGTTTGTATTCTTATGTTTAGTGAGGCAGTTAATCCTTGCTCTTATATACAATTACAGTTTCATTTCATTGAACTTCTTGTGAGATTCTTTTTACTCTTGACTTCACTTCGACATGGTGCTGCCAACTTGATTAAAGGCTGATGTTCCTGCTTAGAGAATAACCTTGCTGCATTATGCTATTCAAACATAAACCCTTTTCCTTCAAACAAGAGGAGTTGGTTCTTCTCTCTCATCTCATGGTTGTCTCCCACTCACCCACACAGACACAAACACAAGCACCATCTGCAGGCAGTGAGAGTGGCGCCTTCCGCATGGCTGCACTGGCTCCTCTGGGCGGTGATTACACTGTAACATGGCTATCCAGGGGTTCCAGGGGTAAAACACCACCTCGCCTCATCTGCAATGGCCACTGGAGAGGACTACAAATGATGGAAAGTATTTGAGAGTTCCGGCGGGGTTCCTATACACAGTGCAATGTCTATCCAATAATAACAATAATTACAACAGCACTGAGATGTGTATATAGGCACATGGAAGAAGTACAGTTTATCACTGATTACAAAGATTGTAAAAGGAGCCACACACGGCTAAAGAAAGATGTGGTGTCACTATTATTACCCTAACATGAAAACTGACTTAAATACTTGACTCGTGTAGCTAAGGTAGCTTAAATGTTTACTACACAACAGTAGTGTCAGAAGCGACATTCGAACGCACGCTTACAGAGAACACTGTGGCCTGAACGCATACAGAGCCAAGACACAAAATGATTGCTTCTGTATTCCAACTGCACTGTACTCCATTTACCGTATAATAAACAAAAGTTTCTAAGTGACCAACAACCTAACTGTTTATTAGCTTGTTTTCAGTTCTTTGTAACAATTTAAATTAACTGATTGATTGGTTGATAACTCAATTAAATATAAATTAGTTTCAAAACCATGTACTACATGTAGCATGAAATAAATTACAGGTTCATACAAGTGTTAACTAAAACACTTGTTAAATTGCAATGTAGAGTGGATTAATCATCATTACAGATGCACAGATCATCTATAATAGACATCGAAATTAACTTGCCATATAATCCAAGTCTCTAATTATAAAGGTTCGATGTAAACAGAATCACAGCCAGGCCAGCCTTACCTAGGCCACCACTGAACAACACACACCTTAAATACCTTAGATTGGGATAGGAATACCATTGGGAAGGAACCGCTGAGATTACTATTCTGCACTATTATTTGCATTAGACAATGGTCAATATACTGTATAATAATGTTTCCAGGCTAACCAAATGTCAGACATTATAGAAATTGAAAGTATAAAATGCAGTCCATGTGCTAACGACAGCGTTTGCCATGGCAAGGAGAGACTTCAGCACAGCTGTTAAATTATGTTTACCATCCATTGCACAAATATGCATATGAAAGTGGTGGTGGTGGTGTGTGTGTGTGTGTGTGTGTGTGTGTGTGTGTGTGCGCGCACGTGGGGTAGAGAACACGTTTTCTGAGTTGACATGGTTTTATACATTTAGACTTGGCAATAGTAACACAGACTTGACTTGGTATTATTTTACAGTAGACACAAGTTTTGTCCCAAGATCGATTTGGGACCAGATCTCTCTTTCCACAGCCTCATAGTGTATTTCCTTCTGCTGACTAGAGTTCTCTTTTGGACAGGAACTAAACTACACTTGTTCCAAGAATCTTGTCATGCACAATATCCTGGGGCCTCTTTATGTAAACAATGCAGGAAAACTCATGGTCACTTGTGGTTGCCAAGTAAGACGATGAAGTCTGCCAGTCTGGTTTGCAGACCACAAGTCTTGATTCACTTGTTTCCACCTCAATATCCATTTATATATAAAAACAAGCTCTCAAAAAGCCATTAGTTTACTAAAACCAATATAGGCAGCAGAGGCTCTACATTTACAAACCATGGGGAACTGATGGATTAGCATGTTGTTTGTGGTGCTCAAACAACTTGCTGGAAGATATTGTTTGGCCTATGACAAAGAATGTGTCAGCACTTAGAAGGAAGTTTAATTTACCCTGGGGTGTGTACAGTATAAACTATTTTACTCTAATGCCTTGCTGTAGTTCATACACAGTATGCAACATATGATGCTGTTGAGTATATAGGCTACAATAACCATGTCTAACTACATGTACTGTATTTTATAGTTGATTGAGATGGTTTACATGTGTCCATACTGGAAAATGGCATGTTTGCCCATAGAGAGAGTAAACATATTAAGAGCTGTAGCAATACATTTGCCAATGGTGGGTCTCATTGACTCCTTATAAGTAACTAGAACTAGAAATGCAATATTTGCATGGAAATTTGGTTTGGCAAGTCACAACACAGGAAACACAGTGTGTTCCCTGTGTGTTCAAATACTTATTTATAAACACGGAGGCAATGAGCCCTATCATTCAAAACAACAGAAACAGAACAATTAGCAAACTAAATAGCCCATGGTCCAACAGCAATAATTTGAGTTGGACTGATCAAATACATAATTGAACTTTGACCAATTAAAAAATACACACTGAAGATTAAGAAACAACTATTTCTGGACAACAATGTGAACTAGGTCCGATCAAATATTACTTTTTAACAGTATTCTGCCAAAATATGAAAAATGTGACTGACTGAACCATGTTTTAATTCAATCTTCATTATAACTTCTAAATACTGGCATTTTGTTTTATTCCAGTCTGCAAAAAATTACGTTTCTCTCAGGAGTAAAATAGCATCCATATTTTAGTAAATACATTTAAAAGTTGCCCTACATTTAACATACAGTAAATCAAATGAAATAAATGCTTAGAATGGAATAACAAAATGTCAAGATGATTAGTGCATAAGCTTCACTGATTATATTATCATGCCATTTTTTCATTTGAAGACATAATATACCATATTTGCAGAGAACAAAAGGTGTGGTGTTCTCTAGTGGCCAAATATGATATGGCATCTAAGTAAAGAAACTGCTATTGTACTTGTGTGAAACACAATCCATACATCCATACATCCAGCTAAATGTAAAAAAAGAGATTTGTGGACTGAATATCGAACACTTCATTCATTAGTTAATTAATTACATTTTATTCGACAACATGCATACATATTCATTTAGAGTATTTTAGACTGTGCTGATATAAGTTTGTCAACTAAACGAAAAACACTCAACCTTTACAAGCAGGAAATTGCTGAAGTTAAACAGGAATAAGGACTAACAATTCAACAACCAGTCTTGCATGTGTGCAGATTTGGTCAGTCACAGCAGGTTGGGCAGTGAGGCCAGTCTCTGTCTAATGTGCCTGTTCTGATTCAGCATCTTGGAGATGGTTTGAAGAACTTCAGCTTGGACTGCCTATGGAGGGACACGGGTGGAAGTCATATGCACTTATGCATTGGTGTGTGTGTGTGTGTGTGTGTGTGTGTGTGTGTGTGTGTGTGTGTGTGTGTGGTGGGAAGTGGGAACCTTTTCCATTTCCTTTGTTGCTTTTTTGCCTTCAGGTTTCTGGGTGAAAGAAAAAACATCATCTTCACTCAGACAGTTTGTATTTGAATCTGAAAATAAAAGACGAACATTTTCAGAAATAACCAACATACTATAGCCTACTTGGCTTGATACGATAAACATGCGACCAGCTTGATCGCATATGTGTAAACCTATTATAGTATTGTAAAGTATATTCTTATTAAAACATATTCATATGTAATATTAGATTGTTAAATATAAATGTACAGTAGCAACTTCAAGGCTTGTTGGTGAAATTGGTTAGCTAGGTACAGTGCAGTAAGCCTACTGTAATAAGTAAACTCTGGCTAACGTACAGTAGGCCTACCAGTAGCCTACTGTACAATACAGTAACAGTAGCTTGTAAGTAAGTGTTAACTGACTTGACTTTTCTCCTTGACCGACATTCTTTCTTCTCTCATTCAGCTGTGGTTGACACAATATCTGTGATTTATCCTCCCACGTCATTCTGCTATATTCATTCAATTTTGCCTTTCTTCTTTGACGTTTCATGAATTTGCTCTTTTTACTCTCATTTTGTTCTTCATTTTCCCCCTTACTGTTACTACTGTTACATGGCGATGGAAGCTCTATCACAAATTCCTCAGGGGTTCGTTCATCCTTCTCACTGCAGCGTTTTTGTGAGCCAAACCGTGGCACATAAACACACCTAAAGCTTGTATAAGACATGTTTCCTCCCCTCGAATAAGTTGTACTGTGAAATGTCACAAATTGGTCAAATTAAAACGAGGCAGTTACAATGTTCAGTTTTTTTTCTACAGCGCGTGCTACAGGACAACAGTTGTTCATGAGGCCAGCAGGTGGCAGTGTCGGTGAACACATCATGTAAACAACGCGTTGCACTCTGGGATCATATAGGTAGATTCTATATAGAGCAAGATGGGGGAAGTTAAGCGAATATTATTGTACATTATTTGGAAATTATTGGATATATTAGTGTGCAGAATGTAATGACTTGATCACTACACCGGTTTAAGCTGATCACTATTTGCACTGTCAGGTCTTTTCTAACAACAACAATAATAATAATGCGAATACAATCAAAAAACGAAACAATGTCACTAAGAGAACGTGTTCTTACTTTATTTAAAACAATCTAACAAACTATTAATTGTCTTTTTTGTATTGGCCAAATGGATCTCCCTTTTCGTGTCTTCTCCACAAAGTTGCACTTTTGCTTCTCCACAAAGTTGCACATTTGTTCTGTGTGTTTTAAAATGCTGTATAAATTAAACTGCCAGTATTTACGCCACAGAGAAAAACAAACCTTTTGTATGTTACTTAAATGTGATGCACAAGAGGAAGGTTATTTGGAGAATTTGTTCTTTGTACTCTACATGAGACAATTCTTACATTATTTAAAACATACAGTGAGTTTTTAATTCTAATAGAATTTTTTTTTATGATTATAGTGTATTAGGAGAGGTCTGTGGCTCATAGTGAAGTCTTCATATTGTTATTGCTATATGCTATTGTTATAAAAATATGACTGCTACACCATCTGTCATGTGGATTGTGATGTATTTCATGAGAAGGGGTGTATCCTGGTGAAGGGGTTCTCATGTTTGTGAATATATATGGGTTAATGAAAGCACAGAATAGCACAGAGAAGTGCTTGAGTACTGACACGGCATGTCTGCTCTCCTGTTTTCTGTTCCTCATTGTGGCACTTGCTCCTTCTGAACAAACCAACCTGCTGAACCTCTTCTAGTCTGGGTGTGTTCACAGCCTGTGTCATGTACAGTAACTGCGATTATGCATAACATCCTCAGAGGCGTCAGAGGCTCCATGCAAAAGGACATAGGTCCCTCAGGCTAAACCTAGGCTGAGAGCACTTTGCTGTTAAGGTGTCCCTATTCTGGAGCTGGAGGCAAGAAGCATAAGCATCCACTCCACAAGTAGGACCGATGTCAAATAAACAATGGCATATAAACTATATGTCGCTAATATTGGAGTAGAAAACCTCCTGACACTGACACTATCATGACAAGACCTGATGTAACCTGTGCCGTTTCTAATGGAATGAAAATGTCAATTTCCCACCTTTTACCTGCCAAACTATAATTCAACAACACACTGACACACATTTGATTTAATATTAAGTGATATC